>PNEQ01056433.1:0-56631 GCA_003012365.1 Medauroidea extradentata
TGTAAAGGTAAAATGAGGACAATGGTACCTAGTAGTTATAAGTGCATTTATTTAACTGGTGGATACTAAATTGCTACTACCCATGATGTGTGATCCACACTTAATAATTACCCTTACCCTCATTCTGTGGTGTTAAACTAAAAATATAGAAATAACTCATTGCTCTCTAGCCGGAGGAAATTAATTTGTAAACGCCACAATGTCTAGGCTGCTGCAAGATAAATACACGAAATAACCGAGTATTATCTACTTAGTTTTGGTTACTTACTCACAAGGTGCAGTCCGTATTCGCGAATTACCTGACGTGAACGAGAATTGCCAAACAAGCATAAAGTAGTTCATGTAACCAAGTATTCCGTTGCCTGGCAGATTAAGTCCTCTCAACAAGAGGTTTTAGGCTAGTTGAACTTACATATTGTTAGTACAACTTAGCCAATGTTTAACGCATATCATATTATCAAACGTTTTGTGGATTTGTTCCTACCTCCAAAACAAACAGAAAAATTTTCGTGAACTTGTATCCGAAAATATATATAGGCAAATTCATTACATCAAAACATCAACCATGAATGTGCTCTTTCATTTTATTCCACCTATGTAACGAACATTGCTTTAAGTTGTTTAGTTTCTAACCTCAAATAAGAAAGCGCACAAGGGAATGGGTTAGAAAACCAAATTACAGAAGTTAATTTATGAACGTTACAAAAATTCCTCAGTGAATATTCCCTTTGTTAAATGCATATGGTATACCTGTGATTCATGCTGTAGCATTCAGAGACCCTGGAGGGCGCAGTATTTGGTTGAATCCGTGAAAGCCGACGTCAGATATAAATGTTTCACAAGCAAGGATTTTACATAAGTATACCTTGGCAAAGAAATCCACTGGATTTACATTAGGAGATCGAGCAGTGAACCATCTTCGACCAATCAGTCTTCACAGAAATCGATCATCAAAATAATGATATGCTATAAGACTGAAGTGAGCGGGAACCTTTCGTAAATAAACCACTTTTCTTGAATGACGTCAAGAGGAACTTCATCAAAAAAATTATGCAACTAACTTTGATTAACGTAAGGTGCAATTGTCCAGTCAGACGTGTAAGAAAGAAATAGTGCCCAAGATGGTGATCTTGAATGATTGTATCTAAACATTTAGACTTAGCCTCTGTTTATGGTGGTCCTGATGCATATCATGAGGAACATCATAAGCGTAGTCATGACTGACATGATTGGTTATACCTTCATGTGTAAATTCAGCCTTACTTAGAATATGAGATATATGCTATGAAATTAATGTACACATCACACTGATGTAACATGCGTCGGCAAAACATTCTTCCATCTGCCAAAATTAACCCTGGCACCTGCTCAAGGAGATAAGGGTACAAAGAATGCATGTAGAATTCATCACATTCGTGTGTCTTCTGCTATCATCTAGATAGTGGTCCACATCACAAATAACTATTTATCAAGATCAGTGCTTTTTACCACTCTTGGGACGAAAACATCCGATAAACACCACTTAAATTATTAGTCTGGCACTCTCCCTCAACCAGATCTTGGACAAAATAAGTGATTATGAGGGTACTTCTCTTCATAATGTATACATGCTTGTAAAACATTGCCATCTGCAGAGCTATACATGAAGTGCATATCAAGTAAGTTCGCTCACCGAATATGAAAAAAATTTCAGTAAATTTTTTGGCCCTTCGTTCTGCCTCCTGACCAGTTTTGTCCTCCTTTTTAAATAAATTTTTCAGAAACCTTCGCAAGCAGATGCACAACAACTCTCCGTATTTTCATTGCAATTGGATGAATGTTATAGGATCGCATATGTTACAAACATGCAGACAGACATTATGCATTTTAATATATAGAGATAAGCAAGCAAAATTTGCACTATCCATTGTGACTCACCTGGCATAAACGCCCTTTATTATCTCTCACTGTGTGACCATAGTATGTGATATTAGCAAAAGAGGCACGGGCGACTTCATAGAGCGTGTGTGTGTTTGTGGCAGGTACTTCCAGGCATTTGAGCAGCACGGTGTGAAGTTCTGGGGCGTGAACCCTCAGAATGAGCCAACCCAAGGTGACTTTCAAGCCTCCTTGATCCCCAGCACGGGCTGGACCGAGGACCAGATGAAGAAGTTTGTGGGACAAAACCTGGGACCAACCCTCCAACGATCCGGATATGGGGAACTCAAACTTATGATCCTCGACAACAACCGCGTGTCACTGCCCGCCTACGCTGATGTGGTGAGTGTATTAGCAACCTTCAATCAACATACGCTATCTTTGGTTGTTTACCAGCCGTGGTGTAGCTACATCAGGTTTAATTAAGCCAAGAGAGCATCGTAGTTGCTTCATTCGCATTTATATGGAAAAGATTTTATGTTTGTTTGTCCTACTTATTTTACATACCTCTCTCCATAAGAATAAATACAACATATGATTATAATTAATTATTTACTTACCAACATAATTAAACTGTTAGTGGAAACATGAGGTCTAATGTTGACATCAATATCCTGGTGGACCCTATTCGTGTTGCTGTTGTGATATTTTGAGACATTCGCTAAAATAAGAGTAAAAATAAAACAGAAACATTTAATGGACCATTTAGAGTAAAGCTATTATGATACGAAATTCGTAAACAACACAGCTACGCGAGAGGAAAATAAATAAATTTTAAAATTGATTTAACTGCTTTAAGTTAGGTAATAAATGAACACTAGGATTTAAGGGTTCCATTTCACGGCTGTGCTTCATATCTACCAATGTTCTGGATTCTTAGCCGGGATTGGCGATCTGGTTATCCTTTCATCATAAAAAAAAACACAATATTAAATGAAAATTATTGCAAGCCCTTTTAGATTAATAACTTCAAACTGAAGAAAAAATAAACTTTTTATTTCAAGTAGCAGGTATATAGCATATATCTATACTTTATGCTATGTACCGATGCTATATATATATATATATATATATATACAGCAGGTATCTAGCATTCCTAACTACAACATAGTGTTTTTTTAGTTCATAAATTCAACTGAAACCCATTTGGTTATGGGGGTTTCTTTAGCTCTCTTTTCTACCGATGGTCTGAAATCTATCTTGATTAAATAGTCACCGGGGTTTACATTAAGAGAATGAACGGAAACTTCTCCAGATTTCCTCTTTGCATTTTCACCCTTTTGAGGTATTTGTGTCTCTTTGAAATCATTTACATCTGTCTACCTCAAGAGAATAAACGCAAACTAAAAGAATAATAAACTTAACGCGAAGAAGCTTATAAGGAAGACTATACCTGCCAGGAAAAACTACAATTGAGGACCTGGGTGGACTAACGACTCAAGTCAGAAAATGGTGTTTTGACATAATCAAGTTTAAAGTTGTTGACGTCCTGGTAAATGAATGTTAGTGTCACCTTTACATAATGGCTTCTAGCTCCATCCATTATTGCCCGAGGGAAACCATTTTGATATGGTATATAGAGCAAAGGTTGGCAATTCAAAATTTAAATTGGTGGACCAACGACTTAAGCTGGCTTAAGTAATTAGTCCATCCAGGTCCTCAATTTCGCTTATCTAAGTTTCTACACTTTAAATGTAAGTATAGGCATACGCCATTGTGATAATAAGATTGTTGTCGCTGAGTTACAAATTATTGTTTGCTATAAATAAACAACAATAGGCCTACTACTTTGTCATTTCTCTAAGCTGTTTACGAGAAATCCATACAGTTTCCACCATCGCACAAATGACAAAACTTAGCTCTATGTTATAAAATTTCGGAGTGATACAGATAAATTATATATAATTACTACTATAATAAAACAGACATTAATTTTCATAGTAGATTTTTAAAGGAACTACTACTATGTATTTTAAGTACATATTTGTTCACATCTTAATGTGAAGATGATTTAAAAGAACAAAAATATTAAAACACTTAAAAATTGAGGTATTGGTTCGTTATGTTAGGGTGACATTATTCAGATAACTGTGTTTTGTATCGTGCAAATGCGACCGAGTTTCTCCGTACCAAGGAATGATTACGAATCTTTTAAATAACGTAGTAACTCATTAAGACACATTCAATTTTTTACTCAAAGCTCTGAGGCGATCAGCCAGTAAATTAAATTTTAGGAACGATAATCGTCAGTCAATCGTCTCGGCAACGAAACAAGTAAGAACTCTCTTCAGTGGCAGTTATCTTCGGAAACAATAACATCTTATGTAATTTGTGTGGTGCTCGTTTCTTTGGCATCTGCCGTTCCTGAGGAAGTATGAACGTTGGACATGTATGTTGTCTTGGCCGCGTGGAGGACTGAAGGAAGTGCCCTGAGGGCTACTTGCATGTGGTTGGTTGTTCAGTTGTCCAGTGGGAGTTGAGAAGGCATGGGTGTGGTTCCTGTTGTACCCAATCATTAAATCTATCTCCTGGTTTGCTGTACTGATGTACGTTCTTACTCTGAATTATTCCTTTGGCCGTATTTTACCCTAATATTTTTAATGTGGTCCCCAGGTTTTGCTAAGTTTTAACTATCATCTCTGTTGATATTGGGAAGATTTTTCATTACTTTTATTGCTTCTCGCGCATTGTTCTTATTGTAGTATTTTATGTTTACTTTCGGTTCAAACTTATTGAATTCTGCACCACGACTTTATTTAGGACTTTAACTCTTTTGCTGCGGAATAAAAATTGTTTAATTGTGCCAAAATAGTGTAAAAAATATAAAAAAATCTTTTTTTGTAAATAGTTTATTTTTGGTTATTTTTAAGCGAGAAAGCAATGTACCTATGGTTTACAGAGTCATTTAATTCGATGTTCGACTAAAGTCGCATGTCGCAGTTTAGAAATATTTTGTATATTCGACTATAGTCGAATGTCGAAGCGAAGGAGTTAAAAATATAACTAGGTATTAAAGTTTATTCAGTAAGGAGAAAAAGAAAAAATCTCGACATTAAAATTCGTTTTACTAAACACGTATGACTAAATACAAATATAAGTATTTAGTCATCGAAGCAACTTTATTAGAACATAAAAATTATTTATGAGTCATGTGTGTTCACAGCTTCTGGCGGATCCAGAAGTTAAGAAGTACTCGTCTGGCATATCTGTCCACTGGTACACAGACAGCTGGGAGTCTGCCAACGACCTTACTAAAACACACAATAACCATCCCGACCAGTTTCTCTTCTACACCGAGGCTTGCGTTAGTAAGTAGTATTAGTACATTGGTTTTATTTTACCACATAATGAGCTTAAACGTAACATGATTAAATTTTAGAAACTTTACCACTTTGGAATAAGTTTTAATCTATATGGGTAACTGTAGTCTTATCGTGTTACCATTTTTAATCAAAATCTTTTGTTGGGATTGTTTTTAATTCATTGAAAACAAATACATAAAAAAATTTAGTTTTAATTACTATACATAATTTTATAGCGAAACGCAATGCAGCTTTAAGTTGAAAATTAGTTACACAGGAATTCGTTATAGTCAATCAGAATTTTTCTCTGTTCTTTTTTATAGTAGCATGGAACTATTTCTAAGTTAAGCATATCAATTTTGTCAAGGACATTATACGGAACAAATTTTGTATTACACAAAATAATATATTTATTGAAATAATCTAAGTCTTTCAATCACATTTCTGCTGCTCTTCACATTGTTTACATTCAGTTTAACAGATTAAAATGCAGTGTTTTTATTGTAAAGAACTTGCTTATTTTACGTATGGTAAGTATCGATAAGAGGTACATACATTCATTGCAACATAAGTCCACATATACATTTACTCTTACAAATGGATAACATTTTACTACTTTTAAGTTCATAGCAAACTCTTAAATATAATAAAAATAATATAGTGACTGTGAATTGGCAGTGGTTTCTAACGACCATAATACATTATGACTTACTCTGATAATTTAGTTTCGCAAATATAGTAATTAACTTAAGAAGTACACTGCCACTTGGATAATGTTCACGCAAAATTATTACGAAAATAGAAGGTTTATTTGTGATCAACAAAAATTTTTTTGCTACAACAAAAAAGTACTGATTTACATATTATTTTTGTTAATATTTCCGTGTAATTTTATTTGCAACTACTGATTTTTTAAATTTAAATTAGGTACATGTTAATGTTGTAATATAAATTATATAAAATTAATTAAGGTGTATTACAGATAAACCGTCAATGGCACCTCAGACTGTATATATTATGTTCTTTATTTCAGTAACAACTCTAACTCCTGAAGTCATGGGAGCATGGACTGCGATTGCAGAACGCTACATGAACAGCATGTTTCAGGTAAATATAAGATTAGTTAAAAATATTGAAATATTCTTTGTCAATAGAAGTATCTTTACGTAAAAGAAATTTTGAAATATGCATGCATATGCAATACTGTCTGAAAGTATAAAGTACACGTGACCTTAGCCTTCAAGGGCTTTTTTTCAAATATCTATTTTCTTAGCTAACGAGAAGTGAAATCATTAAATGTCTACCTCATTATATAGGAATTCATAAGCTCCCAGTTGTGTTTTGGTTAGCAAATTATTTATGTTCATAATGTGTATAGTAAAAATAAAGGAAATGTAATTCTCTATGATTTTACATTGACTCGTATGTGCAAGCATACACACACCTATATATATATATATATATATATATGTACACGCACTCTTCATGTGCCTCACCTTATATATATATATAAGTGTTACAGAGTAATTGCACTAAAACTAGTGATCATATCCACAAATGTTTGGTAAGACATAAGTTTCAGTGTTTGAGAAGGCCGTCATATTGGGCCACCCTATTTTTGTTAATTGGTGGTGGCACCGAAACAACGTCAAGGTCAACTCCACTTTGTTAAAGGGAAGCATGTATATTTTATACTGTGACGACGAATTCAGCGACCTGGAAAGGAAAATTGTACCACAAAATTTTTTTGTATATTCCTTTCTGCTGATGTACCTCGTTTTACGTCCCAACTCCTCCAAAGTTTAATTTGTTTTAGTAGAATTCTTTTTGGCACACACGCAACTCACCAAAAATATTATTTTCATTAAATTAATTTATTTTGGTATTCCTTTCGGCTCCCTATTTTGAGCCCCTCCCTCCAAAAGAGTGTTATTTTTTCCGCTGAAAACTACGCGGACGCAGAACAACTCATCAAAGTTTTTTTAGTTTTTTTCCAGCTTAAGTTTTTGAACATCTCGATCAGCCCCATTTCTCCGTTTTGCCTCACTGCGCTTCTACTTACAGTAAAATATTCAAGAGACAATAAGAACGCCCTCCGATATAAAATTCCGAAGCATCTGTCAGAAAGTTTGGTTTTAAATAGAATAGCTACTTTGTTAGTATAATGATGATATTCGCAGTGTGTTTTCTTTGCCCCAAAACAAGTGTGTCGGTGTTTCAGGCGCTGAACAACTGGGTGGCAGGTTGGACGGACTGGAACATGGTGCTGAACGAGCAAGGCGGGCCGAAGAACTTAGACAACCACTATTACTACTATGGCTACCCTGCCTCCATTCTCGCCAACGCCTCTAGCCAAGAGTTCTACAAGCTGTCCTCATACTACGTGCAGGCACACTTCTCTTCCTTCATACCTCCCGGCTCTAAGCGAGTCCAACTAGACATCACTGGATCCACCTCTCTGCTCAACGTCGCCTTCCTCACGCCGCAGGAACGGGTCGTCGTCGTCCTCGCAAATCTGTGAGTCCACGCTGCAATGTATGCACAACTATGCACAACTCTTGAGTTGTCCGTGAAACCACTGTACTCGTTGGTGCAAGTATACCAACCTGCTAGTAGCATGCTAGAAGCGAAAAGGAAGATTTCTGTCACAGAAAATTATGGACTGTTGGTTGTGTTCTGTACGAACGTTACTACATGAGATCTGAGTTTATAGTCTTATCTCACATAGGTTCTCTAGTAACTCATTTAGTGGAGTCATATCGCAGGGTCGGATTTAGGGGGGGGGTATGGGGCTCAGGTCCCCCTCCCCATCTGACCTTTCATGATATAGTTTATCGGTAAAAAATTACAAAATTTAAAGTGTTAATTTCACTTTGTTGTTTAGGATATGCCTCAAACAGCACCATTTAGCACCTTAAGGGCGTTCACGGGGCAAAAATGCATAATTTTGTATTTGCTTGGCACAGCATTAGTTTTATAGACGTTACTTGTGACTATATTATCCACTAGTAGATATATTTTAACTCTCATAGTTTTCCTACAGCGGCATGTCAAAGTCAAAATATGCAAAGTTTAGGGACATGGGTTTAACAAAAACCAAGTTACTTACTCAAATTAAATAATTTGCACTGTAATGAGATAATATGGGCTATATGCTAAATATTTTAATACACGCAATGCAGTTCCTTTTATACTTTCTATAAAAAAATCTGAAAATTATGTAAAAATTACCTTATTTACGGCAATTTTTAAGAAAGACAAAATGACTTTGTTGAGTGTTTCTAAATTTTATAGCACAGTGCCCATAATATGAAATTTCAGTGTAAATTATTTTATTCGAGTAAGTCACTTCGTTTTTATTAAATCTATGTTCCTGTAACTTGCAAATTCTGACTTTGGCATGCCACTACGGGAAAACTATGTGAGTCAAAAAATGTTTACAAGTAGAAAATATAGTCACAAATAACGTTTATAAAACTAACACTATGCCAAGCAAATATAAAATTTTGAATATTTGCCACGTGAACACCCTTAAAGCTAAATGGTTCCTGGCCCGGAGCCACACTTCATCGACTCGAGGTGTGGACAATCCCTACTTTTTAGGAATGCCTTTCCCCCCAACCACAAATCTAGACCTCGTTCCGCCACTGGGCTGTAGCCCACATATATTTTTTTAGTTCTATCCACTCACTGACCACAGTCGTTTATCAGAACTGCAGCTATAGAGTTTATTACTACTATTCGATCTTAAATAAGTCGTATCTAGAGTAAGGTTACGACCTCCTATGTAACAACCGTGCATATAAGTATCACTTTACTAGAGCTTTCCACAGTAAAATAGCTCTCCTTGATAAATATTGGACAAACGAATCAAGGAAGTCATTCCCTCGGGAGAGCGTGATGCGCTTGGCTGTTGTTTGCAGGGTGCAACAAAGATTGTCTTGCTTCAACTATAGAAGTTTATAGTCTTCATACTACGACTATCTACCTACACTGTCAAGTTGGCGCATTATATAATAGTCAGTTACCTATACAATCGTCAGCATCCTAGCAAGGGATGCTGGTTTAATATTGTTACAATGGGGAATGTTGCTTTGTCTTTGGAGTCGAGTTGGCCTAATGGTCAGACTATTCGCCTCCCACCAAGGCGATCCGGGTTCGATTCCCAGCCAGGGTTGGTATTTGTAGGGAGCTGAGGAGAAGGCAAGGCTCAGGTATGCGGCTGGTGGTGGGGACAAGCGGAGCGCTATGTGGCCCCCACCACCACCCTGCCGTTCTGCCTTGCCATCTCCTCAGCTCCCTACAATACCCGGATTCTCGCATGTGGGAATCGTATCGGACGATGCCGTTGGTAGGCGGGTCTTTTCAAATATCTCCTTTTTCTCCCACCTCTTCATTCCGACGCTGCTCCATACTCACCTCATGTCACTCCTCACCAGCGCTTAAGACCTCGATGTTAAGCGCTGACCAAAATGTCTCACTCACTCACTCACTCACTTAATATATCTTACAAATGAATTAACGGTTCTGACAATTTTCTGAGGTTCATTTTTCTTTACAATTTGATTTTTATGGTTACGAGCTGTTAATTTACTTTGAATTGAATTCACTCATTTAGTAAACTAAGTTACCGTTTCACGAAAATCTTATATTAGGTTTAGTTAGGGAATTAGCACCAACGATGTCTAAATAATATGCACTCGTTAGTAGTACTAATTAGTGTTCATATTTCAATTGGTTATTTTAGCTGTACCAACTATTAGACTAATATTTGATTATTACTAAATAGTCAGTTAATAGTTTTGTAACTAACCTTGTAGTTTAAATTAGTTGATTAAAAAACCCGTACTAACTTAATTTAATAACATTAGTCATTTCGTACCGACGGCTTCAAATCATTAACTGAATATACTTTTTAATATTATTTTAGCTTCTCATGGGATATTAAAGCCAAAAAACCAAAATATTTAAAACAAACATGTTTTGTGTTTTGGATGTTTAAAAATTTCTCAAAATTTTTAGCAAATACATTACACTAGGAATTAAATTATAAATCTCTCATGCATCTACATTTCTTATCACAAAGTAAACCTACTATATCTTTAGTAATATTACGAACAAACTGAAAAATCGTTTTACTTTCTCGTCCAACTGACTTATGTCCGAAATAAAATAATTGTGTGTTTCAGGAGTGATGAGCCAGTGACAGCAGCTGTAGCTGAGAAAGGGAAAGAAGCTCACATCTCAGTAAATATACAGAAGAGAAGCATCAGCACTATTCTTTATAAGTAATTGTTGTTTTTGTCGTTGCTGAAATGTGTTTACTGTGCAATCAGTAAGAATTATTGAATAAAAAAAAAAAAAAGGAAAATTTTTATTTCATATTTGTTTTGGCTGTAGGCTATTTAGACTTTAAGTAGACTGTTTATTGCCATTTACTGACAAAATGCTAAACTTTATTCTACTATTCTCGTAGACAGACGTTCTAGTCGATGTGATTAATACAAACAACAAAGTAACTGCAGGATTTCATCTGCCGAACATACACAACTTCCAACCCAGAGCAGCCAGTTTACAGGGGGTGTACCTATCTGCACAATATGCGGGTATGCAAAACTTTTTTTTGAAACAATGTGTTGGAAGTATTTCTAACAATGTCCGTTTCCAAGTCACGTTGTTATGTTCTACGGTTCTAAAGCGTGTTTTGACAGGGTACTGTTAAATACTTTGAAAACATTTAATGATCTTTTCCGTTATAAGTAGGGACAGGATGTTTTCGCGAAAAAACTTTGAACTAATTTATTTAACTGGCTTAAGTGCACATATGCATCTCTGCTTCGTGGCCAGTGATTGTATGTTATAACTCTCAGCATCTTGAGGTTCTGTGTACAAATCACAGACATGTATTGTTGCAGTTAACCTCAAACACGTATCTGCACAAACACGTGTTACTGATAAACGAAAAGTAGAGCTGCGGATTCGCAGTGAGATACAAAAAAAAAGTGGTGCAGAATTTTTTTTGTCCTTAGTTATAAGTTTTGAACATTGTAATTACTGACTTCGTGATTTTCTGAATACATACAGGCAGTTTAAAATGAAATTTAAAAAATCAAAGTAAATAACATGTTTAAGTGCGATAGCTGCAAATTTTTTCTGTATTTTAAATAATTAATTTTTTTTAGCTGACGGCATTAACAATGATTTTGTCTCTCATATTTTCTTTCTTCCTTTTTTCTTGCCAAATAATTCAAATGAAACAATTTTCGTCTCATGTAGTTTTTGCCAAATTACAATTACAAGTCAAAATTCGCCGTTTTTGTTATTAAAATAATAAGAAACATTCAATGAAAACTTTATATAGCGCGAATAAAATATTTTTAGAAACGTTAAGAAATACCAACAAAAAATCGTCTTCGTGAACTGAATAATACTCACAACATAAATAAGCAAATCCTTCGTCACCAACATTTCAGAAACAGTTAGTCGCATTCTGAGGTGGTGTAACCACGGAACATCTGAGCATGTTTTGCGTTCTTTGAGCAGTTCCTAGATGGAGTGAGATTTCCTTCTAAACAAAGGTGCAGACAGAAATTTATAGCACTCGTAATCCTATATGTTCTTTCATTTTCATCATTATGTAAATATTAAAGGTTTACTAAAAGTTATATATAATTATCAGTCTCATAAATTCAGTGAATTCAGCAGCAATGTTACATCATTTTGAATAATTGCTCATTTTATCTATAAAGACAAACGGTCTTGAAATAATTCAAAATTTTGGTGATATGCGTGTAAATTTAACGGAAACTTCCGGACTTCGGTAAAGTCATCTAGCGAAGAAGCCTCTCATACATGCTACATTGCCTCACTATATGTACAACTGGGTTTACAAAATCTCACAAGTCTATACAATGGAGTAAACCTTAGCCTTTATATTTGTAAAGCAGTCCCACTAGAGTTGCGAAACTACCTGTTTTCGAAAAAACAGGGCCATTTTCTCACCTCATCAAGGAAGGATGGAAGAGGGGGAACAGCCTTGAATGTTTCTGGACTACCCTCACCTAAAAGTAGAGAAGAAAGGCAGCCAATAAGGGCATGTTTAGTAATGAAGACAGATATGTTTATGTAATGAGTATTTCATGGTAAAGGTAAATAAATTACGAAATCGGTCAAACAAATATAATACTTGTAACCTTTAGTGTATCGCGTGATGCTTACCTATTAGGCTCTACACTTCCTACGTCAGTTTATTCGAAAACAGTTCACTTGAGGGTGTTGCAATAAGGCAACATTTTTGTTCATTGGGGCTTCCTGCTACAAATTGTGTCAAATAATCTACAAAATATGTAATGGTAATATATTGTATGCAAAAAATTGGCCTGATAAACCCTTGTGTCTACTGTAGGTGAAAGATATTCGAAACCATTTTTTCACACATTGAAGATCTTGACGTTACTAAACCACATACGAAAATGCAATAGTTATTTCTCCTTACTTTTGGTTACTATAACAAATAATACTTTTAACCTCAATTTTCAATTATATACCGCACATTTCTCACTTAATTAAGATTTCCACCAACCAACAACTTGCACTAAAAACAATACCTAATTTTTTGCATGGAATCATCTCGCAATGTTTGTAACCTATTTGCATGAATAATCACGTATATGTATTATATATACACAGAATGGGGCTGAATTATACTAACAATTCACACGGGAAGTTATTCTTGCGTTAATAATAAGCAACATAATATAGAGGACACACTTTGCGTCCATACTCTTAATATTAACGAAGAAATAAGCATTTGAAGTTTGAATTTCTAAACAGTATCATCCCAATACATGGGAAACTAATTGACATGGAAGGACAGTACTCTGAACATGGATGTGTGTTGCTAGTCTCTTCCAATCCACAGCAAATTCTGACAAAGACCTTACACCATTACGTAAATAACAGGGTTAACCACTCTCTACTTCCATATAACTTTTGTAGCATCAGGTAATTCTAAAATTTCACTAAGGTTTACTGAGAATCCTGATTTATGTAACAAAAGTGATCTTCTTGTCTAACTAGGATCAATATTTTTCAATTAAAACGCGCTAAAGGACTAGGTATACCGCTACAGAACATGGAGCACAAAAACTGGCATAATTCGCAAGCTTGTCAACCGAGTTGAGATTATTTGTTCTAACGAGATATATGTAGCGGTAGAGAACATCAAAATTAAAAAAAGAACTCACAGCCAATGGTTATCCGGCAAACACCACCAAACAGCACATGAAACCTAACAGAACTCTTAAGCCCAAATAAACCGAAAAACCAGTCGGAACCCTCGTTAATCCGTATGTTCGAGAACTTTCCGAAAAAAATAAGATGTCTGAGAAACAAATACGGACTTCAAATAGCATTCCGATCCAAATAAACTAGTAAAAGTATGGTTACCAGGGTGAAACCAGCCACAGAAGAACTACAAACACACAACTGTGTATATCAGATACTCTGCGAACGTGGCCATATGTACATTGATGAAGCTGGCAGAGCAATATCGACCGGAATTAAAGAACACAAAAACGAATTGCAAGAAAGGCGAAACCCGAAAATCTAGACTGACCGAACATGCATGGTGAAATAGCCACAAAATTCTTTGGGAAGACTCTAAACCACTTACACAGGACACCGACAAAATTAAAAGAAAAATCAAAGAAGCAGCCTTTATTATAAACAATATTATTTTCTGTCAGCAGAGCATTGATTTAAATAATATGTGGATCCCATTGATTAAGAGAGAAACAACTTTACAGCACAAAACAAAAACAAACACTCAAAAAAATAAAAAAATTCGTTACATATGACCGAACTGGGACAGCAAATTTCAATGGGAACTTCCTGCTGGGATAGTTACGACGTTGCGTTAGGGCTAAACGTTCTAATATGCTGGTCACTCCTCATATTTATTCATCTTTTAGGATAGGCCTTATTTTTCCCTTTCATGAAAGAAAAGTAATCTAATAGTCGTGGAATTTTCTCTACCCTAACCAAGGAATTTTCAAGATGTAATTTTCGTTACTTTTTCATTTAAGATAATTTACCTCAATTTGTCGGCATGTTAACTGCTAATAAATCGTTTTCGTTTTTGGTCAAAATAAAATTGAAGTCTCGGTTAATGTGCATAAAGAATATTACACTATACAGTAAAATTTGATTAACTCTGTGTGGCTGTTAAAAATATAAATATTTTGAATTTTGGTCATTTTACAGCATAATTGATCTTCCTTTATATATACCTATGTATTGTGAGCAAAATATGAAGTTATAGTTTGGCTTCTACAGCTACAGTACCAACCAAAAACATAGGGCCGCCCGTAAATATACGGTACACCCGCCCCGGATTCATAACATTGGTTGGAGCGACTTTGTGAATTTTTTTTCTGTCAATATAATCGCCATAAGCTACATTTTTGTTCAAATAAAACTTTGACGTATTTTTTTACAAACTATGAATTAATGAATACATTGCAAAACTAAATATCACTACATTTTGCAGTAAACAAAAGCTAATAAAACGAAAACTACTTCAGACATGTTAATGTCTTTTGTTTGTGAAGTATTATGTTTATGAACGTAAAATACTATGGGGCAATCACAGAAAATAAACATTAATACATCCTCCTTTTCAGCCACAGAGAGGATTAAAAAATACAGAGAAAACTACATAAATATTCCACTAGTGTGCATATTTTTGTGGTATTGACTGAGCCGCCGTGTGTTTGCCGCCTAGACTTGTTAGTGGATGTGCTTGGCAAGAAGTAGCAGTAGCAATTACATTAATACCGCATGTCAAAAAATGATTTCACCCAGATGTGAAAAGTGTGCTTTTGAGTGTTTTTCCCTTGTGTTTATCATTCACAAAAAGGCAAAAAAAAAAAAAAAAAAAGCCAAATAATGTTTTCCTACAGTGAATCCTGCATAGTATTTTACGTTCATAAACGTTATGCTACACAAATAAAATACAATAACATAACTGAAGTAGTTTTTGTTTTATTAGCTTTTGTATACTGCACAATTTAGCAATATTTTAGTTTTGCAATTTATTCACAAATTCATAATTTGTAAACAAAAAAAGATACAATAAAGTTTATCTGAACAAAAGTTAAAATTATGACGGTTACATTCAGAAAAAAATTCACAAAGTTGCTCCTACCAAAATTATGAATCCGGGGCGGGTGTACCTTATATGTCTGGGTGGCCCAATGTTTTTGGTTGGTACTGTAGCGAGGTCTGTCATTGATATTGTCCACGAAGTTATCAGTTTTGTTCTTTAAAGTAAGTTTTGAAACTGCATTGCTAATTTTTTTTTCAGAAACTAGTATGTGTTCTTAAACAATTGTCTGATGCATTGCTTGATAGCAATAATGATAATGTGTATTATCATTCAAAGCGTCAACATTTACATTCATTTATAATTTTCAGGTTTTAGAACTGGCGTACGTAGATTCAATGACGGTTTGGTACCATGAAAAACCACATTATTTTGTCTAGCAATCTAATGTACAAACGCTGATAGTTTTAAGTATGATTTATTGATCATTCCAAGCTGAACATTCCATCATAGGTTTGGGTAGTACATTCGTTTGCAATAGAAATTTGAAAGCAATCTAGTACAATAATTTTACTGGTTAACGTTATGAATGTGTTACCAGTTATATACTTTACTAGTTTTTAGATACAGTGCTTATTTTTTCATTTATAGCTGCTATTGGGAATTATTTGAAGAACATGAAATGTAAGTTAAGAATGTTTTAAGAGTCTTTATCCCATTATTACAATCTTAGTTAATGTTGGTTGTTTCTACGCATTCTCAGCGTACAGAAGACGAGGTTTGGTCAACGCGTTTGGCCAATTAGTGCATTTTTGTGTGTTGAATATTGTCGATAAAGTTTTAAGGAAGCATTTCAACAAAAAACACAGTTAACAACAACTCACTGAGTTCGTTCTGAATTCCATGCTTCTTGATAAGATGGAAACATCTGTTTAGTTTCTAATCATAACTGCTTTCACCTCTCAAGTTTGAAACGACCGCATATTCCTTCCAATTATTATTTTACTGCATCATTCTGAGTAAAGAAGTGGGTCGAAATTAAGACGGGAACTTAAAAATTGTGAAAATAATTTGCTTAGCAGAATATGTCCACTGCTGTTACGAAGACCTGTACCTAAGTTCCAACGATGTTAAAAAATCGTATTTTTTTCTGTTACAAGCCATTTATTCTATTCACATAGCGTATTATTGACAAAAATTACTTGCGAATTTTGAGTCTTTTGTATGTCGAATTAATCCAAAAGCATCTGGGTCCTTTTTAAAGTTTTTTTTCCTTAAAAATTACACATTGGTGCTCGGAAGATATAACAGTGTTTTTTTTCTGATTCGTTTAGAGTAATTTTGTTAATGAACAAAGTGAAAATTAAAATATGTGGAATTGAAGATATTTTCTACTTTATTTTTAATCATGCACAAAATGTTCGTAGTACTGGTTTTCGCATGAGTGTAACTTTCTTTCACAAACATAAATTTAATTGACTGTTGGTCACTGATGTATTAAATAAGCTATTTTCAGTAACATCCAATAGAACTTAGAGGTCAAATTTTGTTCTGAAATTGGAATATTATGGGCGTAGTCAAATTAAACACCAAGAATATCCCAATTTATTATGACCTGTAAATAATAGTTTTCAGTTTCTGTTGCGTATTTTTGTTGCGGTACAAGAAATATCGCTTTATACAGTGTGTGAATTCCAGTTTTTACAAAGTAGAAAAACGAAAGTTAAACTCTATTTTGAGTAGGCGAGAAACACCAAAATATAATTATTATCTACGCAAAATAAATAAGAAAATGAACTGACTACTCAAACGGTGTTTTATAATACCGGCATTAATCACCTATACAACAATAATACATGTACGCCAATGAAGCACACAACGGACCCGTGCTTAAACTTAAGATAAGTCCCGGTGTTCGTCAGTTGTGATTTAAAATCCATGGGAAACAGAAATTGGGATGGCCAGACTGTGAATCGAAATTTTGTCCTCAAGAATCCGAGTTTTGTTTGTGAGTCACCAAAACATCAACTCTCTCAGTTTTTGCCTTATATTCTTGTCAATATTTGAGAGAGGAATTAAGCGTGCAACTCTAATATCATAATATCTACACATACTACGGGAAGTGCTGTCACCGTAGTCGCCATTACTATACATATTCATACTATTACACTAATTTGGTTACTTTCACATTCATGAAATAAACGTTATAGACATTCAGAAATCGAAACTACTATTGGGGCGTAAAATATTCTTAAATGCTATTCGTAGAAGAAATACAACTATATTACACGGTATTTAAATGACATATGAATGACTCTAGCCACGAATACGTACTGGTGACAAGAGCATAAAGCACGATAAATTTCGCTGTGAAAGGGAGGTCGCTAGGGATGGCAGAACTAGTTCAGTGCTAGTGAAGTGGCTAATGTGATATTTATAAAAATAATAAATAAGCAAAGTAATCTTGCAAAATCTTGAAACATTGGACATGATATTAATTTTGGTGTCGCTTTCTTGTAGATACGTGTATATTTAAAATAGACTAAGTCTTTGATTGCAAAAGTTTATAAAATCTCCTTGAATTTTGTCTTCTTGAGTGTAGCTACGAGAAAAGTATTTACCAATCTGTTACCCAAGAATACTGTTCAATATATAAGGTGTAGTAAGTGAAAGAGTTATTGCTTAGCCTTGTATATATAAGAAAAATATGGAACGTATTTATTGCCTGCTTGTAAAACAATTGATGTTTAATCTGTTTGCGTTCATACAACTGTTTTATTAATTACTGGCATCAGACCAAATGCATGTTAACTCACTAGGTATGAAGCAGAAAGCTAACAATTATAGAACGAATTTTTCACGTACTTTACCATCCTGGTGGGAAAAATCTGTAATAGAATATGTTATTTAGTTTTAATCTTCCCAAATCATGCTTTAACCAGACATGTCATTTAAGTTCAGTCTTTACAATAAAATGTTGTAACTAACGTTGGTTATGTTCTAGTTTTAGCATAATTTGTAACCAAACCCGTAATTTCAATCCTTTCTTTCTGTAGCATACATTTCGTTTCAGTCTAGCCTTGTGCAAAAATATAAACTTTTTGCATTCTATGCATTATTACAGAGTAGTAGGATCATCTAGTAAACAGCTGTTTAATAAATAACGTATTCAAAATAAATTAGGCTACTTGCGGAAAATGAGTGCAGGAGTTGAAATGACATCAATAACAAAGGAAGGGATTTCCTGTTACAATTATCACAAACGTTGTGCTTGTGACGATAGTACACAAGTTTACGTGCATTTAAAATATTTGACCAAGGTTCACACAATTTATAATTATGTATATTTTAAATAAAACTAATATATACAAAACCTGTTCAAATTAGTTACCTAAAACTAATATAAGATTTACACTGAGGTCACCGACAGCAATTTTAATAAATTTTGGCAGGTACAGTAGTAATTCGAACAAACATATTTGCACCTTTATGACAGTATGTCTAAATACAAAGATCATAAAACAATTAATATTGCGTTAGACGCATATTTGTGACATCATGTTTGGTGTAGTCTACACTTACCATCTAATTACCACCATATACACAGTCAATGATAAATCTCCGAGCTAGCTTAGTTATTCGAAACAAATAAAGAAGATTTGAGAGAGTGGGAGATCCCCGAGAAGACCCGCCGACCGACGGCACCGTCCGGCACGATCCCTACATGCGAAAATCTGAGATCAACCCCGCCGGGTAAGACACTACAGCCGTCGGTATGTAGAATGCAGTGTCAATTTGCTTTCATCACCAATATGAAATTTATTTAATTGAATTCAAGTAATTGCGGATTTTGAAAATTTTTAGTGCAGCATAAAGTAAATATTACGTTTCGTAATTTTGTAAGTAAAATATTATCACAAATATCTCTTTTGATGACTTCCTGTCCCTTTCAATGAGCATTGAATAGCCGAGGTAACTGTAAATGGGCAAAACAGATGAATTTTAATAAGCAGAAATTTCATTTAAGATCTCAACACGTTCTTCTTGTATTCTAACAGTTCTATGTTGAAGGTATATGTAGTGCAATCTGATTCTTCATAGTGCATATTTACAGTAGGTAAATTTAGTTTAGTATAGTTTCATGAGTATTTTCAAAACAAGTCACATTTAGTCACCACCAGGACTGGCAACTTTTTTTTATTTATTAGTATTTTAATACTTAGTCTCGACGTTTAACTTATAGTTTTAATGCTACGGGTCATTGTAATTAAACTTCCAGAGCAATAGTTACATGTTTTCATTATTACTTTCACAGAAGGTTTCACCACATCAATCTACACTATTAACAGTTTAATTGACGGATTCGGTAGTATATGTATATTGCATATACAAACATATGTATGTATATACATATTTATGTAAATATATGCCTTTGTTAAATAGGGGGTAGAACACAAAGAATACAAAAAATAAAATGGACTAGGTTTATAATACGAGAGGAACTACATATCATGACGGTATTTAAAGAAACGTTTTATGATTTCCTAACAACGTACAAAACAGTTTCATGGCTAGCCACATTGCGTTTCGAAATGATCTTCACAATATCTTTATTTATTTTAACATTTTTAAATAGCTATCAGAAAAATCAAAGAATGCAACGTAACTGACAAGCGATAAACTTGACTGCCCTGATAGCAAACAAGACATCGCAAAACAAGTGCTACTTGATTTTATCTCACAACCTTACAGATCTTCAATTATTGACACATTATGCTTCAGAATACGTTAACTAATGGTAGATGAAGCAATTAATTTGGTCACTACTACAAAGACAATACATATTTTAAAAACCTTGTCTGCATTCAATCATCAAAACGATAGGATCCCTGTGCATTTTTTATTCTCCATAAATGCTGACGGGGAGTAAGAGGTAACATAGCATAGCATAGCTGGAGTACACATCATATTACATATTAAATAGCATTATACCTACTACCTAGAATTGTTGTTTTATAGTTTTTTAATTATTCTAACTAAATAATATATAAAATTTAATTAAGTTTTAGGCGTACTATATGTGCCGTGTATTTTAAACATTACTGTGTTAGCTTCAACTGCATGCACGAATGTAATTGAACCTTATATAATCCAATAATTTTCACCTGTGGTCTGATATCATTACCCATTGCGAAAAAAAAATCCATATAGCTGCAAGATAACTTTTTATTCAAAATATTTTAACAATTCCTTTTGAAATAAATAGTTGCTAATATCCCCAAGATTTTACTAACACGCTTTAATTATTAAAGTTTTAATAACGTACTTATGAATATAATTGATTTTCAATTAAACTTTTACTCTCTTCCTGACGTCCGAAAAATTTAAAATGTTGCGCTCGCATTAAGAATTGATGATAATAAAATAATTCATAGCTATGACCCTGTATTCTCCTCAATTATGAAAACCAAATGATATCTAGCTGCAACTAAAAGAAAGTTGTTTAAAAATCAAAATATTTAAGGAAACGTTTTCGAAGAATATCGGTACTTACATCTTCAATTTAATTTTAAGACTAAAATGTAAAAAAATTAAAATTGAAGTTTATTTAAAAAAACATGTGCAAATTATGAACTTAAAAAAATTAAAAATGATCTTAAAATATAAATAAATTTCTTTTGTGATAATATGCCCTACAATTCAGTGCAACGTAATTTGTTTTAATAACCTTTAAATAAGATTAAAGTCACTAACTGATAAACTAGCTGTAATGTAAAAAAAAAAAAAGCGTGGGGTGTTCTCTACTTACTTTCCTTAATGACTCTACTTTTACGAATAGTTAGTGATAAAAAATTACAGCCCACGCTTTTTATTAAATTAAAGATTGTTTTTGTCAAAGACTTTATTCTTATATTTTTCTTGTTCAAAAAATTAATGTATACTGAAATGTCAGATATGCTATTGCTTTTGAACCAAAACTTTGTATGTTAAGAATATTTTCAAATTTTGGTTCATATTAATACAAATTAGCGGTTTTATAATGATATTTTTTAACTTCTTAGGCAAAATTAAATATATTTTACTTTAAATTCTTGACTAAACTCAAACAAAAGTGCTATTTTTTTCCGCGAACAGTCTTTTCGTTTTTAAGAGTACATTGCGGTCTAGAAATTACATCTGTGAAGAGCTCGGCCATCGCAATACCATAAAAAAACCTTAATATTTTTTTCTTTTTAATTCTCTGCTGTTGCCTACCTGAACGTAAAAGTTTGTTCTACAAGGAGAGATGCTAAACTTTCTTGAGCACCTGAGACTTCCATGAGCTTCTAATTAACACAGAACTGCAAAATACCTTAAATTGAGAACGAAATTTCTTTCCAAGGTGCCACTTTTTGTGGAATCACACTCGAGTAAGCAGTATCAAGTTAAACAGGAGGCTCTCTAACAAAAATATAAATTCAGTTCAGTTTTTAATAAACGTTTTTTTAAACAGAAAAGTTAAACGGAGAGGGTGAAATAAAAAAGTGCTATGAATCGAGATTAAGCGGAAAACTTTCCACAAATCAAACAACTAGAAATTTGTTTCTTCGTCGAGGTAGTTTTTGTGAGAAACAAACTTGAAGTATAAAACAGGTGACAAATAACTCCATCTTTTATTTTGCTTTGTTTGTCTACACTCGGCTGTAAATGATTGAAATGGAATTTCTTACAGGCATATGATATGTATATGTCTCTCTCTCTCTCTCTCTCTATATATATATATATATATATATATATATATACACAGTATGTTCCGAAAATACCTTCCGATGTTTACCCAGGTTGTAGTATGCGACAAAAGAAGACGAAAACATTTTGTGCACTATTCACCTAAACTCAGTATTAAGGGTGTTATGATCAGTCAAAGATGAACGTTTAAAACCGTATTTTCCCAAAATATGGGAAACTACGCCACATACAAAAACAATATTGTCAGCATTGCATAATGCTATTAGGATCTTCAAACCGACAGCATATGGTGCTTGATATCGTCCACCCTTAGAAAAATAGCAGGGGTGGCTGTGATTGCATACAACATTTTTACAGTCAGGTTTGCCAAACATTTGAAGGTGGTTTGTTGAGTAACGTTACATGTGTAACAAAAAAGGTGCTCTCGTTGCAACTGTTTAGGAGCCATCGTTTTCGTTCAAATCACAAATGAAGCTGCGGCGGTAGTCCTAGAAGCAATTATTAATAATGCTTTCGTGAGTTGGAAAAACGTTCGTAAAGTTTTGTGTATTGCAACACGATGCATTTTTACGGATTTTAACCTCAGCTGATACGGATGATTACGCAAATTGTATATCAGCTATGAAATCAATTAAGCTTGACAAGTTTCCATGTCACGCCACACAAATCAGATATGTACTCAATATGTTTGAAAACTATCTATATCACGCCAATCACATCAGCTTTGTGCTGCAACTATTGCATATTTCGTACATTGTCTCCCTTATCGTTTCGTAATTACAGCCGTATAAATATGGAAATAATTCCGTTACTGATGGCATTACGACTCTTTGCTCAGGAGAGAAAAATGGGACGTCTCATTTTGTTCTTCTTTGCTACTATCGCAGGTAAAATACAATAACTAATTTATTTAAATGATTAGATGAATTGTGGTAGATACATAATAAAGCTAAGGCGTAAAATATTGGTTACGAAGTTACTAACTTTGTATTTGTACAGAATGTATTATGAACGTTATCTAGCTAATTTCCTTATTAATTTTTCGCTGTACTTGAAATGCATTTTTGATATCGTTTCTCTGAGACGTTATAATAATTGCATGCATGCATTTACACCGTCTACAAGTCAGTTTTCATGCAGAAACGCGACATACGTGATTTTTCATATTGCCATCTCAACTGCAAGAATAAATACTGGGAAATGCCAAGAGTTTCAAAATCCAACAAATCAAAACAAATTCAATACGTTTCGAAAAAAAAATCTTTGTAAAAATTGGCAGGTTTTGTTATATTTAACGGTCTTTAAACACACAGCTTTTGCAAAAATAATTACTGTTTATATGTGAATTTATATAACCATGATATCTCTGAATAACATTTAAAGCTTTGGCCAAGTTGTAGAAGATGCAAGACAAGTAAAACTATAGGGTTTCTGTTAGTTAAACATTCTAGTTAATATTTAGGTCAGAGATAACAATTACTTGTGAAATAAGTTATTAGAAACTTTCGTTAAGCAGTTGTAAAAGTGTCCTTTCGACTCCCAAGGGTTGAGGAATAGCCGAAGACTAAGTAACAAGTTGTAGACTTTTAACGTCTGCAAGTTCCGTTGACGTAGCAACAATTCGCAACCACGCGGCATCTACCAGAGTGTAAAGTAGGACTGTCCGGGGAGTCGCGGTGGTGTTTTGGTTACAGCGTTGCCTCCCAACATCACGATTCATGTTACGTGTGCGGTCGGGTTCATTCAGGCACTTTGAGATGAAGTAGGTACTGTACTACGAGCAGCCTATACCTAGAGGCAGGAAAAATTCACGGGTTCGCTAGTCCGCAAGAAAATCTGTGTTCTGAAGATCGTAGCCTCCAAGAATATATGCTTACTAAAACAGACAGCAGCTGATCATTGGCTGCTCGCTGATACAGCGAAATTACATAAGTCGGTCTGCGTTAAGATGCTTATTCATTATTGGTTCAGCGCCTTCATAAAAGAGTATATATATATATATTAACAAATACACTAAATTGGAAAGTAATAAATTCACTTTTTCCAGAGACCACATACGACCAAAATAACGTAGGCTATACATTAAAAAAATGTAATTCGTGGAATGTAAACATTATATTTTTCGGAATCATGCGAGTGAGATATAACTATGTGTAGACAAAACGTAATATTTGCTTTACTTTTTGTTTCTTGTATCGTTAGTTTCTGCGATTCAGTTTTATTTCGTCTTGTAGTACTCGCAATATGATATAGTGGAACAAGTAGTTTTCTAACTATAACAAACACTGTAAAAAATCTTCCTAGATAGTATGAGAAGGTTTTAACTCAAAACACAATATCGGACCCTTGCCATGCTTCCGGGTGCAAATAAAGCAAATGTTTAGCACTGCTACTACACAAGTCTGGTTATATCTGTTTTCTTAACATGTATAGGATATTTACCGGTAATGTATGGGAAACACATTTACCACACATACTGTTTAACACTTCTATATGTTAGTGCTTTAAATTAACAAATAATGTTTTACAGTATAAAGTTCTTATTTACCCATGTCGTTCTAGCTCATAAATGACAGACGTAAAACAATAACATCTACATAAATCGAAGTTTAAATGATGATTTATTGTGAAATTTAATCGTTATACGTTCTAACATTCTACCTTTTAAAATATTGGACCCACAACAATGTATACTTCGATATTAAATTTCGCTGAAAATCAACTCTCAATGCACAGCATGTAAAAACTGTTACAACAATGTTAGAAAACTGTCGGAAATGCGCGTTAGAAAATATCTATATTATTTACAACAATGTTTGTATTATTATGCGCATACTTTTCCGATAAAAAAATTCATACTAAGGCGGCTGTGTTGATAATAAGTTCCAGAATAATTTTTATCAAAATTACTTGTAATATCTTACATACTGTACAGTAATAGAAATTACTGTGGTAGAGACAACTACAGTATTTCTGCGTGAAGATGCAAGTGACTAGGAAAATAATTCAATAACACCACGCGTAGTTAAGTGGTGCGAGCTTCTATATGTAATTGTTTATTTTTCTCTTTGGTGTTGAAAAAAAGGGAATATATTAAGTAACATTTTATGCATATTATTTTTATATTGTTTGTGTGTTTTGTAAGGTTTAGTTATTTATAAGCCGCATGCAGTTGAGAAAGTATATAGCTAATTTTTTTGTATTCCTTTGCTGTGTTGTTTAAGCATGTGCCCAAATTAAGCTTCTGGGTATATGACTTAATATTGTCGGTTGTTGTGACAGGATGCCTGGCAGCGAACCCGTGTCTACAGAGGAACACAGGAGGAGAGACTATTGTGTGCGTATGTAACGCCACATACTGCGACTTCCTGGATCCCATCACTGACACTGAGATCTCAGACACTGCCTACCTTCTATATGAGACCACCGAGGCTGGACTCCGCCTGCAACGCACACAGGGAAAGCGTATCAGTGAGTATACTGCACACTTCACTGAGATAAGTATATCTTTCTGGAAGCTTATTCCTGTATCAAATACAGTAGAGAATAGTACCGGCCCAAACTATCCGTAGCGCGTGGTGATAATGAACAAATATGTCGAATTTCACGGGTAGTCAGTTTTACACAGAACTGCTGGATAAATTCATATTATACTTTACCTTTAATAGTAAATACACCTCGAAATATACTTCTTTAATTTTAGAAATACAAAAACAAAACTTATTAGAAACATGATTGATTGAATTATATGCTGTGCACATCAGGTGACTAAGAAAGTCACGGTTCTCCGGCGTGTTAATTACACTTTTAAATGACAGAGAATGCCTGATATAAGTGGATATATGCAAACACTTACGGCCCCTCCTAAACCGAAGTCAGTTAACCGGGCCAGAGAAAAATCTCCACAAGTTGAGGGAAAACTTTTTAAATGGGATTTACATCACAATGGACGAAACTGTGTAATGTTCTTCATAAATGTGTTTAATAATCCGGATTTTTTCAGGTTTAAATTACTCACTATATAAGGTATTTAAGTTAGGTTGAATACACTTTACTCTTTGCAATATTGTCTTCTTCTTCCCGAACGTATGTTCTGAATGCGCCCCTGTGTACCCAGAATTATTTGTACGGTATAAAGGTTATTTAATACTTTTTGTAGGTTCAGATTCTTCATATGATTTATGTATCCGTACACTTATAAATAAATTATGATATATATGTGTTCACATAGATAAAATATACCCTTTTAATTTACGGAGTTAGCTTACCACATTCTGCAGCGAACTGTTTGGAATTTTCCTTGACTTTTACATGCACTGGTTCAAAACATATTCTAAACGAAATATTTCTGATTTCCAAAAACATTGCCTCTCAGAGACTACATTGGATTTGTGATCACATTAAACGACACATCGCTTAGAACTGAATCAGACTCATAACGACCTTGGCAGCAGAACACGACTGAAGGCCAGGAGCCACACAGACTATTCAGAGCAATCCTTCAGTGTCAGTGGTTTGCTGTACATAAAGTCGTGGGTCAGACTCTTCGAGTTCTCTTGTATATGCTGGTCCTAATACGCCCTACCTTCAGCCGTGATCTGATCTCAGTACCCTGAAAATTTCTACCGCTATAAAAAGGTAAATCATCGGTAGGTACATCAGGGTTTTGTGAAAAAATTTTACATCAACATAGTATACCAGTGTTTTGCGAAAATTCTTACAGTAACATACTTTAATGTATTGCTTGCATATCAGCACCTCTGCTTCATAGTTCTTGGATGATTTTAATGCTAATGCGTCTTTGATTTCTTCTCTAAAGTCACAGACATATAATGTTTCGTTTACTTATTCTGACAGAGAGATGTCTGTGCACAAATACACTTTGTCAATAACCATTTACCAGAGCTTCACACGTACGCGAAAGGCATTAAAACAATTTCGGGCAAAAATAAATTCGTCAAAATTTTGGGTCACTAATCATCGGTTACTTCAACCACTAAGGAGCTGCTCCAGTTTGGAAGTAAATACCAACAAAAAATTATCTTGGCAAACTAGTTCCTCACGAAATATTTTGTGTGGATACAAATAAACTTTCTCGTGTGGGCATGGTGCTCCAAGTGGTGATCGTCCTTGGTTGCGGAAGACGGGTATGCCTATATATGTAGAGAGAAAGAGAGAGATATTGTGTGTGTGTGTGTGTGTGTGTGAGAGAGAGAGAGAGAGAGAGCACATGCACGCGCTCGTGTTTTTGTGGTCAGGCCATTAGCCTCCTAACATGTCAATCTGGGTGATATTCCAAGTTGGGTCGCTCCTCATATCCATATTTATAAAACGTGGCTGACGTTGCCTTTGACTGGCGGATTCTTTACAGGAAACTTACGTTTCTCCCACCCTTACGTTCCATCGCTGCTCAATACTCACCTCACTTCATATTCACCAAGTCTTAAGGCCTCAGTTTGAACCGCCGTTCAATTTCATCCACATTAATGAATTGCTGCATAGAGTTCCTAAGTAAATTACACTCGTAAATCTCACCTCACACAGTACCGCAACACTCCAGAAAGCCAGCGTTAGAGATTGGACTTGTGCGGTTGTTGCAGGCGGAGGATCTACGGCTAGTGCCACGTTCTCAGTGGACCGCTCCACAACGTACCAGGAGATACTGGGCTTCGGCGCTGCACTCACAGACTCCGCCGCTCTCAACGTCATGAAGCTCAACAACGCCACCATTAACACCCTGCTTAGGTACGCTGTTATTTTATTTCTACCGTGACATTGAACTGAGTAAAAATACATTTAATGGTGTAGGATCCATGATTCCATATATAAGGGACAACGGTCCAAGTACATCATATCTTTGAACGATCTTTGCAAGGGGTAGGTGCATTATGAGTTTAACCATTTCCATGAAATTACACCATTGCGAGCTTATGTAGTTGAGTCACAGGAAACCCACAAAAAAAAAAGCCAGAATGATTTATTGTCAACAAACAGATACGTACAAATCAAGATAGGAACATTGTCAGAGTATCCGGAAAGACGACACAAAACGAATGGTAAAACGAATGAATGAAAAAAAAATCACATGTGTATGTATGTTACATCTTTTTTAACCACAGCGAAATCTGGCTTTTCTTTCTGCTTGATTGTGGGCTTTCTTCGACTCAGCAAATTTTGCTTGCAATTTTGTACTTCCAAGAATTTTGTAGCATTTGGATTGTCCCTTCAACAATAATAGTTGCAGAAGATACCAGGTTGAATGAAGGATCTGTTCCGTAGAAGTAACAAAGTTTACCGCTCTACGAATAATCAAAATTGTACTAGTAACGAAAATAATAAATTGATTGCTGTTTCAATTTCAATAAATCTTTGTTTCCTGCCATATCTATTGATGTATTTTTCCACACTTTGAATTTAAGTTTAAAGATATCGTAAATAATATTTTTAGCGGCGAGGTCTTACTAGTTGCTTGATAGGATCACATAAATAAAAATAAAAAAAAAAAAACGAAAATTTATTCACATTGTGAGGTTGTGGGAAGAAAACTACCCGATGAAGAATATTACCTAATTATACTAATTTAGAGAGAAAGTTTAAAGAACTTAAAATAGGGTTATCTTATAAAATTATCAACATTCTGAATAAAAATTGATTCTCGTGGAATGATACATTTATGACAAATAATGAAACCTTGTTAAATATTTGAAAATCAATTTGCGCTCAAAGTAAGGTCTTATATAGTATGCGTTTTTTATAAATAACTGCTAATTTATTTTTATAAGTTTCAATTATACATTGCTTAAAATTCCTTCGAATATATTTTGTAATTCATGCTGATCACTCATGATTGAACATAATTTACATTTTACAAAAAATGCTTTCTTTTCATTGTAACTGTCGTTCAGTGATACTTATTAACAGCAAGGGATTGTGTGAAAGTTACCAATACGCAGCACACTGCATTTAAGAGTTGCTGGTGAATGAAATTTTTTTTTACCAGCACAGTAATTTGTTTTTTACGAACTGTGTAATTATTTTGCAGGACGTATTTCGGTGAGGGCGGGTCTGACTACTTGTACCTGAGGTTGCCGATGGCCGCCTGTGACTTCTCAGAGACTTACTACACGTATGACGACGTTAATGGCGACGTGGATCTCAAGAACTTCAGCCTAAGTCAAAACGATATCCTCTATAAGGTAATTTTAACGTAATAAAAATAAAAGAGTAAAAAACATTGCCGGTACTTGCTGACCTTCGGGATAAGATAACTGATACAGAAACATAGCCTCAAACGAAAAGGTTTTTCAAAACAATTTTAAAGTTGAATAACTTCTTTCATAGAGAGACAATCGCTGAGATATATAAAAAAATAATACCTTCTCTATTGATTTGCAAAGTTTAACTGAACATACTTTGTGCAATAGAAACTTTTAAGACATTTAAATGACAAGAGTAATATATAATACGCTTGCGCTCAATTTGATTTATTTTATAAACCGTTATAATAAAAAATCAAGTATTTACAGCCACGTTATATAATCTAACTTGGAACAATAGATAGGTCGTGGATCACTCTGAAAGAATTTTTACGATTTAAAGTACAACTTATTTTTCTTCTTGGAGATTTTTAAGTACATGAGCACATTAACAGTAATATTGCCACCAACCATTACAAAATAAGGCAATTATTTTTTTTTTTTAATACAGTAGCTTTACCACAAAAATTATAGCAAACATTAGCTGCATTAGAAATTAATACTGTATAGTTAACTACTTGCAATACTCTTTGCATGACTGTAGGATGCATGGTATGAAATGTCAGTATTATGAGACACGTTTTGTTCTGTTTCTAATATATTACTCGATATTTATCAGTTAACTCTGCGTTACCTTTGAAGTGTCTTTATGGCCTTAAATGTTTTCCTGTACGTCCAGGAATGTTCTCGTGGAAACATAACGCTGCGTCAAACAGAATGAAAATCTATGTTTTTGTAAACTGATAGTGATAGGAATGTTCACCGGCCAAATACAAAAGCGACTAATGCCAAACAGCCCAGCATGGTAATAACGAACAAAAGATTGAGAAAAATAACCTAGCAGTATAAAGTAGTAAATTTTCCTGCAGTCGAGCTGAAATGCAGTCGTGCACGAACTGAGCAAACGTAAGGACGCTGACGGAAGTAGCTCTCTCCCTTCCACACTGTGAGAACAGCGCGTGGGAGCATGTACAGTATTTCCTGTAGGTAGTATTACATACAGACTGCGGCATGGCGAGAAGGCCCGTGAGGCAAGCCTGTAGTCGCTCTGCCTGGACTGGGAGACGTGAAAATTAACTGTAGTACAACTAGCAAAGAAATACAGCATACAAATTAATAATCATACTACCCTTGAAATAATGATAAAGTTTAAATCCAGTTAATAACTAATTCTTCCATTAGAAATAATAATACATGTGCCGGAAAAATACAAATACAAATAGTACACGACTCATGAAACGCACTAAAGAAGTTCAAGATGTCCTGTATATGATTACAGTATATTAGACCAGGCTGTAATAATGTTTCTTGTTCTCTTCTTCACCAGGTGCCAATAGTGAAGGCGGCTTCTGAAATGCGTGGCCAGCAGCTCAAGCTGTTCGCCGCGCCCTGGTCGGCGCCATACTGGATGAAGACGTACGGTAGACATAGGGGCGTTAGCTATCTCAACGAGTCGTACTACCAGATCTGGGCCAACTACTTCGTCAAGTAAGTACCCAGCATTGCAACTAACAAAATTCCCTGAACATGCATTCAACCTCAGCACACTTTCGTCTTATCAACAGCAGTAATGCAGCTCGTGCAATAACCTATCCTTAGAGGCGGTCGCCTGTCTCGAACATTCTATAACTTCCGAAAGAAAGAAAATAGCGCGATATGTGCGACACTAGCACTTACATTGCTGGTATGTGCAAGAGACTGGACACACATGCAGATGTTCCGCATTGTTAAAAGTCATTCGCCATCAAGTAGTTCCTGACGAACGCTCCAAAATGAATCACTGCCAACGTAGAGGCAAGGGTATTCCACATATGCAACGTAAGCCAGGCTGAACAAGTAATATATAAGAAATAACCTGCGGGAAAAATCATGAGATATCCGCTTGAAAGGTTCGAAGTCAATGAAGCCAGTGTGTTATGGCTAAAATGTATATGCTCCTGCCAGATAAATACACGAAATAACCGAGCCTCTACCCATAGGTATCTTCAAAAGTAAGCAGTGGCAAATCGAATACAATTCATGTGCGTTCGACCTCGCACAGATATCAAAGTTTCATACATTCAACCATATGCATTCATGATGTCAGGTAATTCACGGAAAAGTAATTGCTAAGTAAATCTGATATAAAAGCTTTGTAGAAAAAAAATTCTTTGGTAAAAAGTCGTAAGGCACATAGTTTACGAGAAAATTTCATTAATAGTAGAAAAAACATCAAAGTAGAAGTATAGGTAATGGTAATAAGTGGTTATGGACTTTAACACATTAATCCGTGACCAAACCTAAGAAGAAAATACTTCTTGGTAAATAGTCGTCAGGCTTTTGGTTTACGATGAAATTGACGCTGTAGTCCGAAAGAACTACCCTACGTTCCCGCTCTCTGGTATCTTGGACCTATCTCGTAAACTACAGTGTTAGTAAATTTTTTACCAAACAGTATTTTCTGCTTAGATCTGGTCACCTTTTTAAGTGGTCCAGTACGCACCTACAAATAACATCACATTTCATTTCTACTTCCATATTTCATTTTTTTTAATTTAAAGAAAATTTTCATGTGAACTAAGTGCGTGATGACTTTCTACCAACGAGTATTATCTACTTAGTTTTGGTCACTCACTCATAAGGTGTGTAGTCCGTATTCGCAAATTAACGACATGATAGAGCATGGCCAAACAAGCATAAAGTAGTTATGTAACAAAGTATTCCGTTTCCTGGTAGATAAAGTCCTCTCAACAAGAGGGTTTAGTCTAGTTGAATTAACGAATTGTTAGTACAACTAAGCTAATGTTTGACGCATATCATATTGTCATTAAACGTTGTGTGGATTTGTTCCTATCTTCAAAACAAAACAAAATAAAATCTCATCAACTTGTGTCCGAACATAGATGTAGGTAAATTCATAACAGCAAAACATCAAACATGTATGTGCTAATTATTACTTAGGAAATGAATCATAAAGTCATGGGGCCTAAAGTCTCTTCCGTTTTACTCCTCCTACATATAGAAAATTGCTTTAAGTTGTTCAATTTCTAACCTCAAATAAAAAGCGCATAAGAAAATAGGTATGAAAACCAATGACACAAGCGACTTCTTGAACGTTACAAAAATTGTCCAAAATATCTTCCTTTCGTTAAATGCATCTCGTAAGCCTGTGCTTCATGCGTTGGCACTGACAAACCGTGGAGGGCGTGGTATTTGGTTTAATCCATGAACGCCGACATCAGGGATAAATGTTGCACACGCCAAGGATTTTACATAAGTATCCCTAGGCAAAGAAATCCATGAAATTTACATTAGGAGGTCGGGTAGGCTAAGCAGTGAGCCACCTTCGACCAGTCCATCTTAACAGAAATCGATCATCAAAATAATGCTATGCTATAAGACTGAAGTGAGCGGGACCTAATCGTAAATGAACTACTTTTTTCGGATGATATCAAGAGGTACCACATCAAAAAATTGATGTAACTAATTTTGATAACGTAACATTCAATTGTCCAGTCATATGTGTAGAAAAGAAATAGTGTCCAAGTAGATGATCTTGAATGATTGTACGTAAACATTAAGACTAGTCTCTGTTGACGGTTGTCCTGATGCTTATCATGAAGAACATCATAAGCTTAGGCATGACGGACATGATTTCTTATACCATCTTGTTTAAATATAACATTACTTAGTATATAAGTTAAATGCTATGAAATTAATATACACAGCACACTGCTGTAACATGCATAGGCAAAACATGTTTCCACCTGCCATAATTAATCCTGGCACCTGCCCAAGGAGGTGAAGGTATAAGGAATTCATGTAGAATTCACTACATGCATGTGTCTTGTGCTGCCGTCTAGATAGTGGTCAACATCACAAATAAACATTGATCAAGTTATGTGCTATTTACCATTCTTGAGCAGAAAACGTCCGATAGGCACCTCTTAAACTATTAGCCTGTCACATTCACTCAAGCGGTGGTAGAATCTTGTGGAAGTTTTTGGAAAAGTTAAGTGACTATGAGGTACAACTTGCTTGCAAAACATTTCTATCTGCAGAGCTATACACGAAGAGCATATCAAATTTGTTCAATCACCGAATAAGAAACAAATTTCACTAAATGTTTTGGACACTTAGCTCTGCCCTCTGACACATTTTAAAGTTTTTTTTTATCAGAAACCTTTGCAGGCGCACGAACAACAACAACTTACCATAGTTTCGCCGCAATTGGATGAATGATACGGAACACAAATGTTACAAACAGGCAAACAGACATTATACATTTCTATATATAGAGCTGAACAAGCAAAATTTACACCATCCATCGTGACTCACCCGGCATAAACTTCCTTTATTTTCTCTCACTGTGCGACCAAAGTATGTGATAGTTGCAAAAGAGGCACGGGGGACTTCATAGTGTGTGTATTTGTGACAGGTACTTCCAGGCATTTGAACAACACGGCGTGAAGTTCTGGGGCGTGAACTCGCAGAATGAACCGACCCAAGGTGGGCGTGTTGCCTCCTTGATTCCCAGCACGGGCTGGACCGAGGACCAGATGAAGAAGTTCGTGGGGCAATACCTGGGACCAACCCTCCAACGATCTGGATATGGCGATCTCAAGCTGATGATCTTCGACGACAGCCGCATGTTTCTGCCAGCCTACGCTGATGTGGTGAGTGTAATACCAACCTTCAATCAAGTCATCCTATCATTAGATTTTTAACAGTCGAGGTGCATTTACGCCAGGTTTAATTAAGCCAAGAAAGCAGCTTAGATACTCTATTCGCATTTATATGGATAAGAAATGATGATTGTTTGCCCTGCTTACTTTCCACAGCTCTATTTTATCAAATGGTTAGTAGAAACATAATATCTAAAGTTGACTTTTATATCCTGGAGAACCGTTTTCGTGTTCCTGCTGAGATAAGATATTTTGAGACACTCGCTACTATTATAGTATAAATATATCGCAAGAACTTTGAATGTGACCTTATATAGAAAATATAAAATGATCGAAAATTAGTAAACAACACAGCTCCATGAGCGGAAAATAAATAAATTTATGTTGATTTAAGTGCTTAAAGTTATGTAATAAACAAGTATTACGATTTTAGTATTGATCTACTTTACATCAGCTGTGCTTCATATCTACCAACGGTCTGGATTCTTAAACGAGAATGTTGACATGAATATCCTTCCATTATTAAAAAAAAAAAAAAAAAACACATTAGAGAGTCAAAATTATTGCAAGAACTTTAAGATTAATAACTTCAAAACAAAATTAAAAGTAGAGCATAGTATACAGCAGGTATCTAGTATATCTATCTACAACGAAGCATTTATCTTATAAAGTTATTAAATTTTACAACAACCCAATTTACTGTGGTGGTTTCTTTAGCTCTCTTTCCTATCCGTTTTCAGCAGTCCATCTTAATTAAATATACACCATTGTTTATGGTAAGATAATCAACGAAAATTTCTCCAGATTTCCTTTTTGCAAATTCGTCCTACTTGGAGTATAAGTGTCTCTTTCAAAGAATTCACAACCAATTGCCGCAAAGGAAAACGCAAGTTAAAAGAATATTAAAGTTAAGGTGAATAAATAGGAGCTTAGAAAGAAGACAATACTTGCTACGAAATACTAAAAATATAATTTAGCTTTTGTGTGTTTCTACACCCTAAATACAAGCTGTTGGCTCCATACCAGAAAAAGCCCATCTCTGTCTCCTACAAAATTTAAACGATATCACGAACGATGGTTAATTAAATACATTTTTAGATTTTACATGCTATCTATTTATTTTGCTTGCGAAGAGCAAGTCGCCATTTCATTGTTATCTTTATTTATTGGCGAAACCACGGTTGTAGAAGTACCTCTATGGCCATGGACGAAACAAAGCAAATGTAATTTTACATAAGTCAATAGCACGGTCGTAGAAGAACAGGTCTGGACACTCGCCTATCTAACAATGTATTTTGCTTGACCCCCTTGTTGTTTGGCTATAGTTCGTTAAGTTACCGAGAATGTCGTACTTTTTGGCGCTGTTTTCCGGGCGGTCGGGCTCAAACTCCGTCCACTTTTTTCCATTGTTAAATTTATAAAGTAAATAAAGATTGCTGGAGCCTTTTCTTAAATTTGTGAGCGAAGACAGTATTTCATAAATTGATAAAAAATACGTTTTGATAAATTGTTTATCTTAGCGGAAAGGAAGTGGGCGGAGATTAGTCCCACCGCCCTAACATCAGCGCCAATAAAACACAATATTCTCGGTAACTTGGTGAACTACAGCCAAACAACAAGGGGGTCAAATATCCAGGCGAGTGTCCAGACCTGTTCTTCTACGGCCGTGGTCAATAGTAACAACTGTGTCAGTATGCATATATCTATGACCAAATATCTAATTAAAATTTAAACACAAATTAATCACATTCCCAACATACTCCCACCTTTCTATTGTAATAATAAAGCTATCAAAACAAAATTAAATAAACTTCGGAACATTTTTATGTCAACCATAATATTATGTCAAATATAATATTGAGTTCAATTCAATTATGTAGACATATAGGTGAACATCTTGCAAATCTGCCACTCCTGCTGGTCATGACATTTTGTTCTGCGTTATTACCCACAGGTTCCAGCTTTGGCTGCACAGTATCCATTTTGTAGTTTGCAGTGATATCCATAGATGTTGCCACCATTTCAGAAATATTCTCCGGGCTGGATGCTTCCAAGGGATCGAGTCGTTGATCAGGTTCTTGTTATCTCATCAAATGTCTTTTTCACACACACCATTCGAATGTTCCTGTCCTTGCCTGAGAACCTCTTAGTCGCCTTAGCCATGGGCCAGTCCATTTTCGACCATATATGCCGGCGAGAATTACTTTTCCGTCCTTGAGGTTCGCGGTTGCATCCTCTTCCTCTAGGACATTGAACAAGTTTACCGAGGTTATCCGCCCTGAACCTCTCTCTCAGAAGTGTAACAAGTCACTGCAGGTAACGAAACATCTTTGTTAAGCTACATTCATCCACATGATGAAGATCTGCAAATGCTTTATTATCCATCTCAGACCTTGTGCGGGCATTTTTTCATGAATTTTAACATCCATGCAATTAACCTCTCTATACTTTTGTAACTTGAAAAATACGTCAAGTACCACATTGTTTCACCAGTATTTATCAGACATGTTGCATCGTCAGCATCTCTTTCATTACTCAAAAGCCCTACCTCAGGAAAACGCTCAGATTTTGGCCACTCCTCTTTTGCCCATTTCAGACTACTGGGTTTTTACCACCATTTAGATAAAATCAAAGTCTCAACCGAGCATTTTCGAGCAGGAAGATCAACCAGATTGAAACACTCTGGAATACGACGCCAGTCCTCTGCTTTAGTAATACATAAACTTTCTTGCACTCTGTTGTTGACGAACATTACCCATGGTATACTGTGATCCAAGAAAGCTCAGTGAATGAATCGGTCTCCAAATATAGCGGTATTTAATCTAAGCTCGCATTTTTTCGTACAGCCCCAGCAAGCTGGGCTCTGATGCAACAGGCCAACAATTCCAAACGGGGAATGGTAATTTCTTTCTGTGAAACCATGCTCGATCTCGCTTGCACCGCTGAACATAAGTAAAGTCTGGCCCATCCTGTTCACTACTGAGGAACACTACATTAGCATAAGAATACTGACTGCATCGCAGAATGTGTGTAAGGTTCTGTTCGTGGTGGTGCCTGATGGTGAAATAGATCGTGAGATATTCACTTTTGGTAGCCGTGGTAATTCCTTCACCCATTTGAGAAACTTAAATTTCAGGTTATCTAACACTCCTGTGTCCCAGCCAACCCTGTCCTTCCAAATTCCTGCAGCATAATTTTAGATGGTAGAATAACTGAACAGACAAAGCCAATATGATAAAACACTCTTCGTGTAATAGACAAAATTATCAGTCTAGTAATGGTACCATTGGGAATGTCTATATTCTTCAGGCAACAACCCACATACCAATAAAAGCTTGCAACTACCTTGTCATAGCAAGGATAAAAGCTTGCCGTGACCTTGATATGGCAAGGCTGAAAGCTTACTGCAAGCTTGCAGCAATAATTCTAATCTCCACTAAAAACGCCTGCAGCAAGATTACCGCGCCAAGTCTGCAGCAAATTGTCGCTTCAAGCCTGCCGCGAACTTTTCGCGTCAAATCTGCTGCAGGCTTTATTAGCGGAAACTAGAATTTTTGCTGCAAGCTTGCTGTTAGCTGTCAACCTTTCCATGTCAAGATAGGCTGTGACAATTAATGAGTAGAGATGTCACAGTGCTAGCACAACTAACATTACATTTCTGAAAAGATACTCTTCTCATTACCACCCATCCTATTAGAGTTTCCATAGCAGCAAACCCACCTTGCAGTTGGGTGGTGTTGTTTGTGAACAACTTTTCAGCATTGTTTGTAGCTATCAACACTTCAATACGAGGTTGCACTTCACCATAATTACTCAGCTGTTTTTCTTTCTCCATGAGTTCTTTTACAATGTCCCCAGATTTCACCCCAGGAATCGCGCCACAAATGTTACTCTGGCTTAACATTCTCATGTTGCAAGATACATCACCAGTTAGTTTATGAGTTTCACATCAAAGCACTGATGCTCTTGTTTTCCTGTTTTGGTAACACCAAATAACAATGTACTAATGTTTCTGGAGCTCAAAGTCTTGAAACCCCTCAATTTTGTTGTATTCTCCTGTTCTATTCTGCCCATTAACCTCAAGTCTTACAAGCAGAGTTTGCAATATCACTTCTTTAGAATAACACTGATTTGACAAAACAATGGAGGTCTCATCGTCCCGCTTTTCAATTTCTACAGGTGAGTCAGCGCACATCATTACTCGTTGTCGTTTACCATAAATTATACATTTTACATTTGCTTTACATTCTTTGTACCTATGACCAGTTTATAAACATACATAACAAGCTTTGCCCTTGACCAAAGCATCCTTGTTCTTGCTAGTTGACCACCTTTGAGCATGACAACACTCTTTACTTTCATGATAATATCTACAAAATATACAGTTATCACATTTCTTATATTTCTCCCCAGATAACAAGTTATTTTCTGTTGGCGCCTGTGTTTCTTGAACTCGTTTCTGCCTTTCCTTGGTTTCATGGTCTTCACTAACCCTAAATCCAGCTTTTGCAAGTAAAATTCTCTCTTCCTCTTCCACTTCGCTTCTCAGAAATGTTAACAATTGTGTAACCTCTCACTATAGTTGTTGGTGTTTGCATCAGCATCAACAGTTGTTCGACTGGTAGGACACTATAACCAAGCCCGAGAAATATCTACAGGCGCACAAGACTCTCAAGTGGAAACAACATGGCAGCATATTTATCCTGAGTCATTCCAATAGATTGTGATGAGAATGTGATTCCAGCTGGGCAAACAAATCTGATATATTAATTTTACTTTTACCACTGGTTACATTTTTAGTTACAAGGCCTAAAAGTTCTCGAACATAAAATTCAATCAATAGCTCTTCTCTGTCGAACCTCATGCGCAAACTGGTAAATGCCTATTTATAGTTTGCCGCTGTTGGTGGGAAACTGTTAACAATTTCACGAGCTCTGGTACCAGTAACCATTGCTTGAATCAAATAAGAAACGCAGCTAATGCTTAGTTTCTCCCCCAAACTTCTTTAATTACATTTTCTGCAGCTTTAATTTCTTTCTTTGTGATATTGGCGACGACCAGCCAAAGACTGATTTTTGTAAGAAGTAGTTTTCACTATTATCTCGTTCTGGAATGTTGCAATTTTCTAACTAGCCACAGCCATCTTGATTTAGTAATCTTATACCGTCAAATGCTCTGCCTAGCAGAGCGTACCAGTTTCATCATCTCCTTCTAATACAATTTGCAGCACTCGTTCGTCTATTCTTGCAACTATTGCGACGGCCTTTCCAAACTTGCTGAATAAGAATCTTACGGATTCGCTTAGCTGAACGCAGAAGGATTTAAATGTATTTATGAACGATGCTTTCATCGGTTTTCTTTGTTTTACTGATGATTTATTATACAGCTTATACTTTCGTGACAGTAAAAAATAAGGAAATCACGTCGGGGTCACCATAAAATATTGGCTCCAGACCATAAACTACTTGTCTCTGTCCCCTGCCTAATTTAAACAATTTCACGAACACTGGTCAGTTAAATGAATCTATAAATTTTACTCACCATCTACTTATTTTGCTTCCAATGAGCAAGTCACCATTTCATGGTTATCTTTACGTACTGACGAAACAAAGAAAAACATTATTACATAAAACTAATAGTACCAACTGTGTCAGTATACATATCTCTATGACAAAATATCTAATCAAAATATAAACACAAATTCATTACACTTCCAACATAAATAGAGGCTCTTGCAAGTGTGAGAATTAGATTGTTATAGCTGAGTTGTAAATTATAGTTTGTTATAAATAGACAACAATAATATTTTATTTAGCTGAGGATATATCACTGTTTTTACAGCCAAACAAATAACAAAACTTTGTAACTTAATATAATATTTCGGAGTGGCAGAGAGCATAGTAGCTATACAATTTCTACTACAGTAAAATATATATTAATTTCCGTAATGTATTTGTACCGGGACTAGTTGACTCTATTTCTTAAGTACCTTTTTGTTCACATCTGAATGAGAAGATTTTTTTTAAGAGAACTAAAATATTGTTACATTAAACAAATTTCGGTATTATTTGTTCATATTAGGGTGACATTATTCAAATAACTGTGTTTTGTACTGTACAAATTAGTAATAGTTTCTACATTGCAAAGAATGTTTATGATTCTTTTTTTCTTCAATTAGTAACACATTAAGACTACATTCATTTTTTTACTGATAGCTGTGACGGGACTGGTCAGTTAATCTCCTTTTAGGAACGATAATTGTCAGTCAGTCTTTTCAGCAGCGAAACGAATGGGGAGGACCCTATCCGCCACATTCGCGACTGAAAAAGTTTGTTTATTATAATAGCAACGAGTATAATGCAACTGTGGGTTTGCCAACCATAACCTCGTTTCTCAAAACATCTACAGTAACAGCTGATTTCACTCCGACATATTGCAACCTGAATAAACAAAGTCAGCTTGGCCTCAGTATCGGCTGCTAATTCTCCATCTGTACTTTTCTCTGATATCTGGTTATGCTCGATTCTTTGGCATCTGCCGTTCCTGAGGAAATGTGGTTGTGTCCATAGAAATGAATATGTTTGTTGACTTGGCTTCCGGGCTGGAGCCGCGCGAAGAAAGCTCTAATAGTACCCTGTGGGCACCTTGCCTGTGGTTGGCTGTTCAGTTGTCCAATGGGAGTTTAGAATGCTCTGAACTGGTTCCTAAGGTAACCAGTCATTAAATCTCTTCCCTTGTTGACGGTACTGATGATAATTATTACTCTGGGTTATTCCTTTGGTAGTATTTTACCCTCATTTTTTAAAATATGGTTCCCAGGCTTTTCTAAGTTTGTAACTATCATCTCTGTTGATATTTTCAAGATTTTTTATTATTGCTATTGCCTCTCGCGCATTGTTATTACCATACAGTTATTGATATTTACCATAGAGCCAAACTGATTGATTTCTACACCATGATTACATTTTGGATTTTAAAAAGTTATTGGGATTTTACGGTTTTTTTTTCAATAAGAATAAATGGAAGTATCTCGACCTTAAAAATACATTTCTCTATCCATATTTGGCTAAGTACAAATGTTAGCATTTAGTCTTTGAAGCTACTTTAATTATAACATAAAAAATATTTATTTGTTATGTTTGTTCACAGCTTCTGGCGGATGCAGCTGTAAAGAAGTACTCGTCTGGCGTGTCTGTTCACTGGTACACAGACAGCTGGGAGTCTGCCAAATACCTCACTGAAACACACACTAACCATCCCGACAAGTTTATCTTCTATACTGAGGCTTGCGTTAGTAAGTAGTGTTAATATATTGGTTTAATTTTACAACACTACAAATTTATACGCAACACGAGTAAACTTTGAAAACGTTTAATATATCTAAGTAATTAGTCACATAATCTTGCTATTTATAGTTATTTTGGTTTGTAGGGATTATTTTTATCTCTAAGAAAACAAATACATTAGAATATTTATTTTATTACTATACATCATTTTATGGCAAAACGCAATGCAGCTTAGCTTTCATAGTTAGAAATTTGTTATACAGGAATTCCTCACATACTATCAGAATTTGTACATATTATCTCTTGTAGTCTTATGCAACTGTTGATGAGTAAAGCATAACAATTTTGTCGAGGATATTAAACGAAATAATTTTTCTGTTAAACAATTTATTATATTTATTGAAAATATTTCAAAATAAGTCCTCAATTACTTTTACAGATGTATAACAATCTACTAATTTTAGGTTCACAATAAACTAATAGTTATAAAAATGATAAACATAAAGTAACTGCGAACTGGCAGCGGTTTCTGACGACCAGTTTATATTTTGACTTTTTCCTAATAACACGGTTTCGTAAATATAGCATTTAACTAAATGAGCACTGCCACTTGATTAATGTTTACGCAAGGGTTAGTACAAAAATAATGTTTCTTTTGTGATCAACGAATTTTTTTAGTGGAATAAAAAAGTTTTGATCTAAATTTAACTGTTACTAAGATTTCAGTGAAATCTTATTTGTGATTATAGTTTTTTAAGTTTAAAGTATGCAAATTTTAAGGTTGTAATGTAAATAATGTAAAATTAACTAAGACGTATTACAGATTAACCGACAATGGCACCTCAGACTTTATATATATACATATATATAATATTCTTCATTTCAGTAACAACTCTAACTCCTGAAGTCATGGGAGCATGGGCAGCGATTGCAGAACGCTACATGAACAGCATGTTTCAGGTAAAACAGAAGATCAGTTAAAAATATTGAAAGAATCTTTGTCAATATAAGTATTTTAACATAACGGAAATTTTAAAATTCTATAAATATACCATATTGTCTGAAAGTATAAACAAAATACTTGTAGCATTATAATTTAAGGTATCGCTCATTGTTTTATTTAATATCTATCTTCTTCACAAGAAAATGAAATAATTAAATATATAACTTCTAGTATAGGAAATCATAAACCCAGTTTTGTCTTCAATTTACTTATATGTATAGCTCGTATAATAAAACCAAAGGAAATATGAATCTGATTCCCTATGAATTGTACGTTGGGTCGTGTATATATACACACATATATGTGTACATATTACTGTTTATGGTAAACAGTTACAGACACTCATATTAAGGCAGTGGCTTTTACAATATCTGGAAATATATGTGGCAATCATTCAGAAAGTGGGTGGAACTCAACGTACCGAATGGAGAGTGGAAAGTTTTGGAGATCGCTCGCAAGGAATATTAATATGAGGGCTTCGAGATACAGGTACGAGATTCAATGAGAGCGCCAGAGGGAATACGCCTTAACATGATATGGGTGGTAGTAGAAAGTCCTTTACCTAGTACCAGCCACACCTGCTGGTTAGCTGTAGGGGACCACCTCGGTGAGGAAAAGACCTATCCAGCTTCTACTTAACTGCTTCGTGCACGGGCCCTATTTCTGATGCGGACCAGATCGATGTTACTTTTCAGAGACTGAGTATCGTCAGGTCATATCAGACACCCAAAAGGAGTCGCATAATCGATTCAGAAGGAATTAGAGTGATTGAGGATTTACAGGAGTTCCAAAATTGATGGAATAGACCATCTACGTCCAGGCACCCTCCATATATTCTGCAAGGAATTTAAACCACCACCAGAGTCCAACCTGTGATATGTTGAGCACAAGGCTGGGGGTTTTCACGCCGATACTCCAGAGTACTTGCGAAATACCGTGCATCAGAGTTTTTATCCGAGTATGTGTCAGTCAATCCAGAGCTCCAACCATTTACTACATAAACATTGCTGGAGATCCGCACCGTATGCTGCCACTGCGGGACTCAGTTGGGACATATCTTCTGTTCGTTGGTTGTGCAACATGCTGGAGCACCTAAACCAACTTCTAGAAGCCGATCACAGTACTCCACTATGGTTCTTCCCTGATGCATCGGTGTGACTACCAATTGCCCGATCTTCGCCGTCACTCTGTTAGCGGCATTGCTAAGGCTCATCATTTCCAGTCCTGGCCCACTAGAAGGTGATGATGAACTTGGGTGGGACATGTTGTGTATTCGCATTACTACCTCTACAGAGTTGCGACATTGGCCTGGGTGGTGGTCAGATAGGATAGAAGCATGTAGCTCTTGCGGGTCGTATCACACTCCACACACACCGAGGTGTTTAGCACGAAGGGATGCAATGGAAACTCACAGGCGTCCAAACCACTTCCTCCAGCTAAAATTTTTACTCCATAGCTACTCCAAACATGCATACTAACCATTTGACTTATTTAAGAGCTCGTTAAAGGACCGCGGTCTTGCCACAATCACCCGCCAGGGTCTCTTATCTTGAAAGTTCGAATTATATTCTTGGTCGTATAAAGGTGCGTTAATGGATTTTGGCAGAATGACTTTGTGCACAGGCGCGGCTCATTTGACTGTTCCAATGAAAATAAGGATACAGTAAAACAACATGTCTGTGATATGTGGGTATGACTACAATGAATTCAGAGTTAAAATCATTCAATCCCTGACTATGAAGTAAATTTGCAGATGTGCACGTAAAACATTGAAACCAGTGGGTGCAAATTCCTCTTTACTAAATATAGGTGATTGTTTATAAGTCTCGTGTATTTACATTTTAAATATTTAGTTTTAAGATAAAATGTAATAATTATAGAAATATATAAGTATTTCGCATATTTATTATAGGTCACGTTGAACATAAAGAACAAATACTGCACTGTCACATTTGTGATAAGACATCTTTTTTGACCCACCTTTAACGACTCTAAATCCGTAACGAATAGTAAAATAATACGCATGGACGGTCACAAGCCAATAGATAGTCCACTGTGGTCAGCGGGGAAATAGGAATAGCAAATATCACCTGCTGCCAGATAAATCCTGAAATACTCGTACTTCTACTTACAGAAAATTTTGATTTTAATTATAGTTGCTACTTTGTTAGTAATAACAAGAGACTAGCGTTGTTTTTCCTTGTCCGCAAAACAAGTGTGTGTGTGTTTCAGGCTCTGAACAACTGGGTGGCAGGTTGGACGGACTGGAACATGGTGCTGAACGAGCAGGGCGGGCCGAAGAACTTGGACAACCACTATTACTACTATGGCTACCCTGCCTCCATCCTCGCCAACGCCTCTAGCCAAGAGTTCTACAAGCTGTCCTCATACTATGTGCAGGCACACTTCTCTTCCTTCATACCTCCCGGCTCTAAGCGAGTCCAACTAGACATCACTGGATCCACCTCTCTGCTCAACATCGCCTTCCTCACGCCGCAGGAACGAGTCGTCGTTGTCCTTGCGAACCTGTGAGTCCACGCTGCAATGTATACACAACTATAAACAACTCTGAGTTGTCCGTGAAACCATTGAACTCGTTACTGCAGGTATACCAACCTGCTACTAGCATGCTATAAGCGAGTAAGGAAGTCTTCATTCACAGAAAATTATGGACTACGTGAGCTCTGAATCTAATATATCAGTTCCCTAGTAACTTATTTAGCGGAGACATTTCGCCGAGGCAGATTTCAGGGAGGGTGACATGAGGCACCGCCCCCACCCCCTTTTGACATTTCGTGTGTAGCTTATCTGTACGATACTATATAAATTTGTAAAATTATATATTACATTTTTTTTTTGTTTTGGAAAATGCCTTCAATAGCACTGTTTTGCACCTTAAAAACTATTTTGTTCCGGGGTAGGGCCGGACACCGCCTTCTACTCGGGGTATGAACATGGTTACTCTCTGGGAATGCCTTCCTCCCCCCGGCCAAATCTAGAGCTTTTTTTTTTTTATACACTCACTCACCACAGTCGAAGCTACAGTATTCAGTTCATTATTACTATTCGATCTTAAATATGTCGTATCTAGGGTAGGATCACAACCTCGTATGTAACAACCTTACAGACAAGCGTCACATTACTAGAGCTTTCCACAAGAAATTAGTCCTCTTTGATAAGTGTTGGACAAAAGAATCAGGGGAAGTCACTCCCTCTGGAGAGCGTGTTGCGTTTGGCTGTTGTTTACAGGGTTGCAACACCGAATGTCTTGCCTTTAATTATAGAAGTTTATGATGTTCACACTACGACTATCTACCTACACTGTCAAGTTGGTCCATATTCGTCAGCATCCTAGCACAGGGATAGTGGTTTAAGATTGTTACAATGGGGACTGTTGGTCTATCTTTAGGATCGAGTTGGCCTAATGGTCAGACCATTCGCCACCCACCAAGGCGATCCGGGTTCAATTCCCGGCCAGGGAAGGTACCCGAATTCCCGTATGTGGGAATAGTACAGGACGATGCGGTTGGCCGACGGGTTTTTTTCGGGGATCTGCCTTTTCCTCCGCCCCTTCATTCCGACGCTGATCCGTACTCACCTCATCACTCCTCACCAGCGCTTAAGACCTCGATGTTAAGTGCTGACTAAAATTTCTCACTTACTCACTCACTTAATATATCTTACGAACGAATAAACTTTTCTGGCAATTGTCTGAGATTAATTATTCTTTACAATTTGGTTTCTAGGGTTATCAACTGTTAATTTAATTTGAACTTAATTCACTCATTGAGAAAACTAAGAGATTCTTTTACGAAAATAATATGTAAGGTTTAGTTTTGGAACTGACATTAACAATATCACAAAAAAAACTATCGTTCGTGGCACAATTTAGTGTTCATATACAATTGCTTGTTCTGGCTGTACCGGTACTTACTATTAAGACTGCAGCTTACTCATTATTAAATAGCCAGTTATTATTTTTAGTAACTTAAATGGTAGTTTAAAGTAATTGGTTTACAAACTCATGCTAACACAATTTAAGAGCATTAATCATTTCTGGATAATTACCGACATCTTAAAATTATGAACTGAACATTTTTTCTTTAATTTCGGTTGACTTTTCATAGGACATTAATGTCAGAAATCCAAAATATGTAAATTAATATTGTTTTGTATGCTAATTTCGGAGATTGAAAAATATTGACCTACATATATTATTTCAAAATTATTAACGAATTATTTATAATATACATAAAACTATAAATCTAGCACATATCTTCATTTCTTACGGCAGTATTAAAACTTCTGTATCGTTAATATCATTTCGGAACATAATTTGAATACGTTTTACTCGTTTAACTGACTGAAACTGTTTACAATAAAATCATTCTATGTTTCAGGAGTGATGAGCCAGTGACAGCAGCTATCGCTGAGAAAGGGAAAGCAGCTCACATCTCAGTCAACGTACAGAAGAGAAGCATCAGCACTATTCTTTATAAATAATTGTTGTTTTTGTTGCTGCTGAAATAAGCTTACTCTGTAAAGATATTCTTATAATACTGAATAAAAACAGTTTTTGAAAATTTTTATTTTATCTTTGTATTGGCTATACTATGACTATATGAAGACTGTGTTCGTTGCTATTTACTGACAAAGTGCTAAACTTTATCCTACCATTCTTACAGACGTTCTAGTCGATATGATTAATGAACGTAACACGGTTTCTGCAGGACTTCATCCGCTAAATATAACTATTTCTATAAAACTTCGATAAAAGAAAGTCAATGATTTTTTTTACTTATTCTGTATCAAGAAATACCTTGCAGAATTTTATAAAATTATCTCCGCTCGTAATGTGAGCTTATATATATACCACTCGAAAAATTTCTACAAAAACTAGTTATAACTACAATATTATGGAACAAGGCTTATTGGGACCATTGATTGACTATATAGAAACATCAGACAGCAACACCTACTGTACTAAAAATATAACTTCAGATCCAGAGCAGCCAGTTTATAGGACTGTAACCTACCTGCACACTATGCGGGTATGCAAAACTTTTTTTGAGTAATATGTATTTAAAATCACAATTAGTAACAATATGTTATGAAATGTTTAAATGGTATCCATTTCCAGGTCACATTGTTATGTTCTGTGGTTCTAATATGTTTTGACAGGATACTGTTAAATACTTTGAAAACGTTTATGAACTTTTCCGTTATAAGTAGGGACAGGACGTTTTCGAGAAAAAAAAAACTTAGAACTAATTTGTTTCACTGCCTCAAGTGCACATATGCATCTGTGCTTCGTAACCAGTGATTGTATGTTATAACTCTCAGCACCTTGTGGTTCTGTGTACAAATCACAGACGTGGATCGTCGCAGTTAACCTTATTGGTACAGTTAACACTATATGTAGAAAGACATGATATATACCAATAAACGAAAAGTAGAGTTGCTAATACGCAAGTAAGATACTGAGAGAAAATGGTGCAGAAATGTTTTTGCGAAATCATGTTGTCCTTAGATGTAAGCTTGTAGCATCATAATCACTGACTTCGTGAGTTCCTGAATACGCACCGGCCGTTTAAAATAAAATTAATTCAAAGTAAATAAAATAATCTAAGTGCTATATCGGCAATTTTTTTATTTAAAATTTTTTTTTATAATCGAAAGCATTAACAATGACATTCCGCGGATTAAAGATTTTGTCTCTTATATTTTCATGTATGACAAATAATTCAAATAAAACATTTTTAGACACATGTAGTTTTTGCCAAATTACAAGTCAAAATTATACCGTTTTTGTGATTTAAATAATAAAAAACTTTCAATGAAAATTTTATAAAATGCGGATATAACGTAATTTAAAACTTTAAGAAATGCCAAGGAATAAATTGTGTTCACAAACTTATTAATACTCGTAACAATAATAAGCATACCCCTTCATCACCAACATTTCAGAAACAGTTCGTCGCATTGTGAGGTGTTGTAACTACGGAACATCTGAAGTAGGTTTTGCGTTCTTTGAGCACAGCATGTATTGACTCTGTCACTCAACCCACCACAACCAATCAGAGTCAAGACATGCTGCGCGACCAATCAGGAGACAGCTCGTCTCCCATTGGCTGAGCACGATAAGGGGCTTTACCCTATATAAACCCATGGTTCTTCCAGTCTCCTCATCAGTCGCACTCGTGTTCTTGAATCCTGTGTGTCTACCTGATGACGGGAACAGATTCCAATTCCCGAAACGTCGTTCATACTGACTGTTTGGAAATCTACTGTGTTTTATTTCGTCTCATCGTTTGTGTTGTCTGTCGTTTTTTCTGTTTGTGTCCGACATCTTTGTGTTTTGTTTAGTCTCACCGTTGTGTCGTTTGCTGTAATTCTGTTTGTGTTTTTGTTTCGTCTCATCGTTGTGTCGCATGTCAACCTAGGTTTTTTCTGTTTGTTTCCTTGTTTTATCTGACCAGATTCCAGTTTTGGAATTTCATGTTGTGTATGTATCCTGATGACTAAAGCATACTCTGCTTATTTATGTTTTCTTGTCTTATTTTTACTTTTAATTTTCTTGTGACGGTCATTTATTTCGCAATGGAGTATGTCCATACAAACAAATGCAGTCATAAAACAGTTTCATTAACCTCATAAATACAAACAAATATTTTGTCTACACATGAACATTCACTTTGCTTAAAATTTTCTTTCTCACAGTGTATGTAATTTACTGAAATGTAATACCAAACTTTTAAAAAATGCTATTAACTTCTTTAACTGCTACGTTGCGTATTTCCCGCAGTTTTGATAGAGTGGTATACGGATCCAAATAGTTCGGTGTTTTAGTGCATGAATGATTTTTAAAATACGTTTTGTTCACGTAATAGTAACCATAATAGTTTTACAGCTCTCAAATGTATTGTATTCATCAAAATAAATCGTATATCTTTGACGATCTGGAAAGTTATGAAATTGAACTAACAGCACTTGTTTTGCAATATATTATTTGTTATCTGGATGCACATGTTTATCGCATATGAAGTACACGTTGCGTAGTTTATCAATATTCTCTTCTTTTTTTAGCATGATAAGCCAAGCTTTATTTATTTAGACAGAATAATCAAAGGTACTTAAAAATTGTTTCGAAACGTATTGTGTATTTGTTACCATCCAATATCTGACATAATAGTCTAGAAACGTTTTACGTATGTGCTTTGTTGGAATGACACAAATATAGTTAGAAATTAGTTTAAAAAAAAATTAAAAAAACAGATGTATAATTTTCAATTATGTGCAATCTTAAGTAACAATTAAAAAGTTATACACGACCATTTAAAAGATTGATATTTAATATACAAATATAAACATTCATGTTAGTATATGTGTTGTATGTATGTGTTCGATAAACTTCGAAACCGTTTGACCGGCCATCACGAAACTTCGTACATATGAGTTATTTTTTTATTGAGAATTTTATTATGCTATCCATTTTGCTCTTACTCGCCAACTTACCACTATAAGACGCAGCAGTGCATCAACTTATATGCTGTTGAATCGGCACTTTGACTAAGATTAAATTTATGAATAGGCCGATAAAAATTTAACGAATATAGCCTTTACGGAACAAGACGCCACAAATACGTAACTAATACGTTCTCGAGTAATTAATATTTGTACTTAGATTTCGCGACATAAATATGCAAATGTGTTCTGTGATCTTAGTATTGTACAATAAAAAATGTTCTATTATCTGAGTCAATGATCTCAGTTGTAAACCGTATAGTTAGTATCCTTTTTTTTTATAACTTGTGTGACAAGTATGGTTTTATATTTAATAAATATATAGTTTTTTTTTGTGTGAAAATATATTAGAATACTCTTTTAAATGCATGTACACTCACGTTCTACCGTCATAATCAAACAATTTTATTTTTACTTATGTGATCACTTTCGCGTCCTAGATTCAATTAATATCCTACACACATTTTCTGTACATCAGGTGACTTATTTAAATACGCCGGTTATTTGCCCATACAGCGGTTGAGTGAACGCTTTTGCTACCGTATATTGATTTTTAGAACAAAACATTTACATATTTTGGCCAATTCTTTTCTTATAAAATGTATTGCCAATAGGAAATTTATATTAATAAACTATTAGCAATCATTTCTTTGAGAAGCTAGAACAGAGAAAAACGTAACTGACAAAACTTTCTTGCGAATACTAGAATAAAATGAAATGTGTTGCTTATAAAATTTGTTTTGTCAGGATTGAAACCATGTAATATTTTCCGTAACAGAATTTTCCCACCAGAAAGATAAAGAACTTGGCGTTGCTACTTCTAGTATCCTTAGAACGGTGGTCTTCTGTAAGTTGTTGAAACCTTATATTTGAGTGTGTCTCAAAAATGGTTGGCGAGAATTGGGCATGTGTATGTTTTACAGACAAGCTTTATTACATAAATATAAACAAGTCTACAACATCTGATAGCAAAACATCAAGAAGTTCATTGTCAGGGTAGTAATATTAATTTTCGGTTGTACTGAAGAGAACTGAGGAGGAGGATGCTGGCTTCCAACTTAAGTTGCTATTAATTAACACTTCTCGATATTAATTGACGTTAACCGGGTGTGCGATGTAAGCTGTACCTGACAGAAGAGAATAATTTGGGCCCAGGATGCTGCGATCTTAGAAGCAATTAAGAGTCGGCGCGAGATGGTTCGTCCGCTGATCCTCGTATTACGAAACGTTAGAGATGCTCATAAGTTATGTCGGTGTTACTTGGAGCAAGGTTGGTACTTCTGAGATCCGTGGCCAAGACGATGTCTTAACTTTTTTTATTATTAAATGCTTGTCTTTGGGAAATTAATTATGTTAGGAGAGCACAGTTGTATTTGGTAGACATCGGGTGAAATATCCACCGCCATTTTGAATTTATCTCATGTTTGTGTCTGATTTCTTTAATATAGTGCATTGAGACATGTTTGGGCTTACAGGAAAGTTTCAGTACATTATAAATTGAACAACACTAAAAATTTACCACGTAGGACTGCAGGAACGTATTTTTTTAAAAATTCGTACTCTACATACAGTAAAGATGGGATAACGTAACAATATTATTAAAGTTATGCTTAAAATGAGCACTATATATGCCACATTGTGGAAAAATGTACAACAAATATTTGAAACAAAAGTGATAACAACATTTATGTAAATCCAAGAAAACTGCAGATGTTCGCCTAAATGTTGTTGCCTGTTTCTTGGCAGTGGTGTGAACTAACATAGGGATTTTCACGTAAAATTATATTCGGTGGGGCTCAGTCCCCAGTCACGAAATCTCTTTCGAACAAAAACTTTTCCCTACATTTTATTTCGCTGAGGAAAATATTCCTCTCAAAATTAAAATGTTAGCTTGAGTGAAAGGGGACATCAGGAAGTGTTTCGAGTGTTATTAAATAATAAATGGTTGTTAGTAATTTTCAGGGTATTGAAAGACAGCAACCCCAAAATTCTCCGTAGCAATTTGGACTTCGCCCAGATCAACAAAAAATTATGTGGTGGTATGAAACAAATATAGGATTTTGTAATTATTTATTGCTTTATTTTTTTACAATTTTGGTGTCGAATTCGGAAATAATTATGTTATTTTTTTGTATATGCATAACCGTTATCCTGAAGCAAAAAGCACTTTGACATTTTAACCATTTCTACAGATGTTGAGGAGTAATCAGTCAACATTTTAAGTTTTTGCTAACTAAAATAAATAGGATTTAGACAAATCTTTACAGTTATTTTGAGGCGTTTGTATAGTTACCCAGTTTATGTGAAAATATCGAAAATAAAACGGGGAATAACTGATTATAAAACTGTGTAAAACGTTATCGTTGATGGATACAAAAAACTATTTAACCTCATATAGGAGACGGAACACAGCGGTACAGAACGGGAGGCTATAAGTAGGGACCCTGTTTTTTCGCGAAAAGAATTTTGCCTCACTTTGTTTTCGTGCCTTACGTGCACATCTGCAGTTCTGCTTCGTGGTCAGTGATTGGATATTTTAACTCTCTCGATCCTTGGGATGAGATTCTACCGGCCGGCAAATCACAGCCATGAGGTGTTGCAGAGACTTTATTGTAATTGGCTCAGACAAATGATATACGGCTCTTCATATAGACACGCTGCCAAGAATCGTGAAGCAGAACTGCAGATGTGCACGTAAGGCAATGAAACAAAGTGGGGCAAAATTCTTTTCGCAGAATACCATGGTACCTAGCTATGAAGACAACCTACCAGCTGCAAGGTCGGTTCGCTACGTTTATTAGGTGAGAAAATATCAGTTTTGTTACAATTGTGAACCACACGTTATCTCTGGGCATTCGATGAGAAATAGTATTCAAATGAAAAATGTTAAGCCCCGTCAATAAAAGATAACCTGCGCTGATACGAATGTTACGCAAAATGCATAGACTGTAAGTTGTGAAATCAATTATAAGCGAAAATCTTTTCATATCAAGCCACGCATATTTTATCACGCTTTGCACTTAAACTACCACTTATTTCGTCCATTGCGTATCTTATCGTTTCTAGATTAAAGCCATACAAATTGCGACATCAGTTACTTAGAAATTACAGTACTACTCTTCGTTCAAGAGAGAAATATGGGTCCTCTCATTTTGTTATTCTCTGTTATAGCAGGTACAATGTTACACCTAATTAATTTAAATAACGAAATATTAATTTTGGAACATTATAGAACTTTGAGGTGTTTTATTAGTTTTTTAAAACTGCATTTTATATTTTATTATTTAGTATTAAAACAAAATGGAATATGTAAGTAATAATGTATCAAAACAAATTGCGTTATGAGTATGGTTTTAAAAATTTTGCTGTCGCAGACATGTTTAATTTGTTATCTCTATAAATAAAAATGAAAGGTGACTGACTGACTGACTGATTGACTGACTGACTGACATATCAAACTGCAGCCCAAACCACTGAACCTAGAATCGTGAAATTTTTTGTGGGGGTTCCCCTCAGGTCGTAGGCGAGCACTAAGACGGGATTTTTCGAAATTCGACCTCTAAGTGGGTGAAAAGGGGTGAAATGTGTTTCCGAAGAAACGTCTATAGAGCTCGAACCCGACGGCCAATCGTCGTGATTTTTACTTTAATAGGACACTGGTAAAAATGCGTATTAGCCAATTTAAGGATTTTTCGAAGTTCAGCATTTAAGGGGGTGAAAAGACCTTAAACGTGTTTCCAATCAACTATAGATATCTATCGAACCCTTCGGGATAGAGAGTTGATATTCACTGCAAAATATTGCTTACGTAAATACCCAAAAAGTAGTTTTAGGTTTTTTGAAATTCGACCCCCAGACAGTAAAAAGGGGCAAAATGTGTTTTTAATGAATCGTCTTTATCTTTGAAACACAATTGGCTATCGTCGTAATTTTAACTTTAATTGGTTACTTTTACAAATGTCTATGGCAGGACTCAAAATCATTTCGAAATTCTTTATTTAAAGGGGTGAAAATACGTGAAATGTGTTTTCGATTATCCTTCCATATCTGTCGAACCAACCGAGATATCGAAGTGCTCTTTGCTTTAAATTGGTGCTTTTGTAAATATTCCAAGTACCATTTAAAATATATTTTCTGAATTCGGCCCTAAACTGGTTAAAAAAAAGGGGTAATATGAGTTTTCGACTCACATTCGATGTATATCGATCCCATAGCTTTTTATACAGCGACGTGATTTTTGTTTAGGATTGATGCTTACTCAAATACCTAAAAAGTAATTTCAGGAATTTTCGAAATTCGCCACCTAAGGATGTGAAAAGGGGTGAAAAGTTGTGATAAGCGTTTTCAATTAATCGTCGATATATCTTGAACCCAGCGGCCTAATGTTGTGTTTTTTACGTCCACGAGATACCAGTAAAGTATTCTAAAACGTGATTCAAGGGTTTTTCGAAATTTACTCTCTTAGGTGGTGAGAAGACCTTGAATGTGTTTTAGATAAATCCTCGATATCTATCAAACCCGTCGAGATATACAATTAATTTTTGCTTCATGATGATGATTACAGAAATTATCGCAAAACGGTTTTCAGATTTTTCGAAATTCGATTTCTCAATACTGCGCAGGGGTGACATGTGTTTATTTAGTGAATGATCGATTTTTATTCGACTGAACGGGCTAGCGATGTGATTTACACTTCAGTTGGATACTTATACAAATGTCTAAGATGTAAATTTAAAACATTTTGAAATTCGACACCCAAAAGGGTGAAAAAGCACAAAATTTGTTTTCCATCAACCCACGATATCTATCTAAAAAGTAGCGATATTGAGGTGTTGTTCGCGTCAGAGTGATGTTTACGTAAATATAAAAAAAATATATATGTATTTTTTTTCTTTATAAGAAACGTGATTATTAAGAATAAAACTTAGTTGGTCAATAATCAAGGCAGACGATCCGAAAAGCAGGAACAAGCAGCGAGAAACAACCTGTACAGAAGTTCCCCTACAGTAACCTATCGAGACCTGGTGTTGTACAACCTCTATAAGCCCAGGACACAGATATTTTATTTTATTTTTTTAATAAAATTTTATTTTCATGAATTATTTCGACGTTACGTGACGCAGTTGTTTGTTACTCAGGTCTAAATTCCGGCAGGTTCTGGGCTCTAATTCCGTTAAAAGCTACGTGCGAACGTTCAATTCTGACACACAATAACTACAAGGCAGATCTAATTAGGGCAATTTACATATAGTCGTTTAAAAGGGGTAAAATTGCAGTTCGCTTTACACTTAGGTTCCTCTACAACATCAGCTGACATATCGTCGGTATACTGCCATAAGTGATTAAGTCATTAATGTTATTTTGTTTAAAAACACTATTAAATTGTAGATATTAACAAAAATGTGGTACGTTTCTATACTGTGACGCAACAATACGAAATGACGAATATACTAAACTTGGGCAATTGTTCGTGAACAATATATACATATTCCTATCATTTTTATCATTTTATCTAATTTTGAATGGGTCACTTTTGGCAGTAAAACAACGATATATCATCTAACTAATATTAAGTTTGCTGTACCAAATACGTTTCCGTGAAACCTTTACCCACTGAAACTTTGTAATAGCAATAAAGTTCTAGTGAATATGTTGAAAACATGTAATTGACGGGACCGTCACCAATGGATGTATACAGGGTAAATAAGATGTATTTCATTCGATTCACCTCTTACCTTTGGTGTGTAACTACCCCACAGCGTCAAATTGGCAGGGTTATAAATAAGGTCCAGGCGAAGTCGCCGTTAATGTCAGGGACAAATTTAAGACTGCTTTTCGCGTGGACAGCTATAGCTACTTATCCCGCTGCAGAATTAGCTCAACTAGCCGCTTGGACATTCTAACATTTGATGACTGAAGTACCAATCTTGAGTACAAATAGGTTCTTCAATTAAAGTAAATATAACCAGCAGTTGCGAATAATACTCGCGAGCAAAGCCGCGGGGGACTGTTTCATTTGTTATTCATAATAAATGATGATACCAGGTCATAGCAACACAATTATTGCATTGTCATCTATTGTTAACAGGCCCCTACTTGTGCGAAATTTCAAAGGAATTGGACATCTGAAAGTATGTAAAGATTTAATTAAAGAATTCCATTCCATTCATACAACCAGGTGTAGCTAAAACAAGAATTTGTTACATTCAGTCTAGTAGTTATCGAAATATGACTATAAATAATTACTTATTTCTGTATTTTACAGAATGGTGGACGTGCAACGCATTAACTATAATCAAATTCTGTAGACTTATAGCAAAATTTATAAATTTCATATCGGTTTAATATTCTCTAAATTTTTAGCACAAAATGTTTATCAAGTCACAAATTGCTAGCTTAAAAATAACGGGCCTATAACGTTAGAGGCGGTTTTCCAATCCATGGGCGAATTTCCAGGCAGCTGCCCTGAGGTTAAGTTTGCCTAAAGCATTACCTGACAGTCGTGTCTTATCACTGGATTTATTCCTTCGTGTAACTACCGAAAAAATGATAACAAATATAGTTAGGTTGGAAAATTTGTGTGGACTCTAAGTTGTTCTTTGAATATTTGAATTCTTTATATCGTAAAATCTGTTACTAAAACTATATAATTGTCAAATATGTATAATTAAAATTGTATATGAAAGAGAGATGCTTGTATTTGTAATACTGTTTGAAGAGATCGTTGAATTTAGTTCTTAACGTATTTAAAAACTCAGTTAGTTGCATCTTTATTTTTGGCAAAATCAAAAGAGTTTTTCCGATCTGAACGGTTCAGGAACAGCATTGTCAGAAAACCTACTTTG
>PNEQ01056433.1:56731-84832 GCA_003012365.1 Medauroidea extradentata
AAAAAAAAAAAAAAAAAAAAAAAAAAAAAAAAAAAAAAAAAAAAAAAAAAAAAAAAAAGATCTACGTACAACACCTTCCTTGCCATATAAATTGTGCAGTCTATGGTGGAGGCAACCACGTCTGCCTAAGATTCAGGAGAATAAGAAAACAGTACAATACCCTCTACCTTATATCATGCAATCTTAAGTGGTGCGAGGAGACTTCGCACCTTAAATTGTTTTATTTTGAATTTCAAAGAGTTTTGTACAGTTTAAACCGTTTTCTACGTAGTTATATGTTTTCTATAGTGTTTTGTATACGGTCAATTCTATCCACCAGGCATTTTAAAAAGTAAATAGCTTTTTTTCTAGTTCCTATGCTGTGTTGTTTTAAGCATGCGCCAAAATTAAGCTTGCTTCTGAGCTGTTGCGCTATCATTCTCGGTTGTTGTGACAGGATGCCTGGCAGCGAACCCATGTCTACAGAGGAACACAGGAGGAGAGACTATTGTGTGCGTATGTAATGCCACATACTGCGACTTCCTGGATCCCATCACTGACACTGAGATCTCAGACACTGCCTACCTTCTATATGAGACCACCGAGGCTGGACTCCGCCTGCAACGATCACAGGGCAAGCGCATCAGTAAGTATACTGCCCACTTCACTGAGATTATAATTTCCCTCTGGTAGCGCATCCATAACAGTTACAATACAAATCAATAGCGGACACGAACTATCCGTAGCATATAGTATTATAGATAATGTAAATTTTCTCAAGTAAAGCTTTTTTTTTTTATCTGATGAAAGAATTTACAATATATCTTTTAACAGAATACACATTAACAAAAATACATTCTAGTTTTTTAAATCGGAAAAAATCTTACAAAATTGATTATTTAACACAACGTTTTGTGCAAATCCTGCTTAGGTTCCGTAATACATTATATGTGACTAGACAGTTATCAACAATTGTCGATACTGCAATGCTAAAATAAATTTCACAAAATAATTCTGTAAGCTTTACCGAGGTACGACCTAATTTTAGAGGTTGGGCCTGTAAAAAATTTAAATAATTGAGTCACTGTGCATAATTTGTAGTATTGTCTATTATAAAAAGAGAGGACAGCAAAGAAAGGGATATACGAAAACACTTCCGCCGTCTTCTAAAGCTGAGTAAGACAAGAGAAAAATTTCTGAATATTATGGAAAAATAAAATTCAAATATAAATAAACTATCACTGACTAAAGTATGCAATGTGCTTTATTACACAAGTTTAATAATCCTGAAAATGTAACGGATAAATCATTCTTATAAGAGACATTACAAATTTGCGTATGTTCACTTCACCTTTCACAAATTCCTTTCTTCCGGAATGTATTTTCTGATTGCGCCCTTGCGCATTCTAACTATTGTTAATTTTACAAAACTTTCTTTATACTATGCTTTGTATGTTCGTACCCCAGTAGCTATAACAATGTGTAATAAATGTGTGTAAATAGATAGCATATATCCTTTTTAAATATTGTTAAAATTGTACTGTCTTGGGCACAGCCAGTTTCGGTCGGAATGAAGAAATTATTAAGAATATTAATTAAATTTCCTAATAAATAGTAACTTATAAATATATTAGTAATTAACTAAGTAACACGTACCTAGATAGCATTCACACTGTGTATATAAAAACCCTCGAACTATACAAGTCACTTTTCAGAAATGGCTCTCTATTTACTATAAAAGCCATCCACAATATCAACACTCAGGCGGTATAGCCAGGCACATGCATGGTTCTGTTGCACGAACTCGTAGTGTAATGTCCTTCGTCGTGTTATATATACTCTTCAGAATATTCCTAAGGCTGCTGTGGTCGTTGCCTTTCTTCCCAAGGGTTACTGCTAGCATCGGACATCGGGGTCACTGCCATCTGCCTCGCTGACTCCACCTCAAGTACCTGGGCATTCAGTGTTGTGCAGCACAATAAGATGCGCTGCTGCCGACACTTCTGCATCGGCTATGGCATCGATGAAGAAGCCACCTGAAATATTTTATATTTGGTACTTCTTTGGACACCCCTCCACATCTACCAGTGATCCTGTGGTCACTGTGCGCAGCTCCACAGTTGGGCGTGGTGGGAATGTCGCAGGTACATGTTGCCAAGGCGCAGCTTCAGCATCGATACTAGCATGGCATATTTCAGTTGGTGTCGCTCAGGCCGTGACTGCAGTATGCTCAGTGCAGGGCCTCTCAGAACTGCTGCCAGATAATTGGACGACTGCTCGTTCAGCGAGCCATTCAGGGTAGCGACGATCTCGAACTGACTCTGGTATTCCTACCTAGAGGTCCTGATATCGTAAGGGGTATGATTGATTGTGACCCTGGTCCCGACCCCTGGCGAAAAAGCACCAACATTGAAGAGTTGCTTCGTGCACTCTCGTGGTGTATCAATGGATGTGACAGTTTGATTATCGTCGCCAGCTGCCGCTGCTTCAATGCCACAATGTGGCTCCAGACTAGTCGCACTGCATTTAACTTCTTGTTGCTGAAGGAATTCTAGCTTCTTCTGCAGAGCTCTTGTTTCCCCTTCAACCTCACTCTTAACACTGACTATTCGCTCACACTGTCCAATTGTCTGTGTACACTGTTCATCAGTTCTCTCATACTGTGTAACTTTTAATTAAAATTGTTCTTTTCTATCTCAAAATTACTAATGCTGCCAATTTTCATGTCCACATTTTCGTTCACAGTTTAAACTATTCTGTCCACATTTTTATTTACACTGTTTATCTTTCTGTCTAGATTCTCTGTTTCCCTGTGTGCATTTTCATTCACACTGCCCTTTATTATTTCCATCTATTTACTAACTTTACTTATTTGGCTAGTTACAGTTTCATTTACATTACGTATGTCACATTTAAAACTTCTGACCTTACTGTTAACACTGCTGACAATTTCTGTCAAACTACTTATCTGACTATTCATATTGGAACTCAGAGTTGTTCGAATGGGAGGGCTCGTTAAATATACTGTAATGATTATATTATATTTCTTAATTTAATGACATCTGATAAAATATTATAAATTAATTATGCAACACTTATGTGTCATTCAAACAATATTTAAAAATGATATTTACAGATTATCTTCGTAAAATCTAAAAATTCTTACTCTGCGTACACAGTTAATAAACGTCAGCCTCTCACACTCATTTCCTATAACTGTCTAACTTGTTCGTATGTCTCAAGTCCGCTTACGAACTGCCCACCCTCTCTCCAACAGTTCTGCCACCATCAGACTCGCCACGCTGTCACTTCTTGATGTGAAGACCCATTGTCGCTTCTCCCCATTATCATCCTCGCCTCGCCAAGTCACCTTCGCTGCTAAGTCCGTCACTTAAATGCACTGGCTAACTGCCACAATAACTCTAGCTTCAGCCATCATGAGCGTTGTTTAGCTGACTAAGACGACGCAGAGAATTTTCTCACATCTCAGGGACAATGCCGGTTTTTCAGCCCGAAGTTCCGGTGTTAGGGTAACTTTCAATCGTGGCACAGGCAGGTGTTCTTCAAGGACAGCTTAATAGTAAAAACCACCGCTTGTCATCCCGTCAGCCTGTGACTTCAGCTGTAATCCCCGAGTTGCCTGGAGTGGTAGCAAGGAAATAATGATAAAGGACGAAACCCCGCATGTAGGTCTGTCACTCGTGATTGCTGGTAGCGAGAGAGCGAAGAGAAAGGTGTCGTTGCTCGTCATGTCACCCGTTCGTAGCCAAGTGCTCTCTGATTTAAGTACAGTATTAGCTTTAGCTTAATATATTCAGTACACAAATGTTGGAAATTTTCTGTGGCTTCTATTTATAGTGATTCAAAACATTTTGAGCAGTATGTTATTAGATTATGAGAACATTGTAGACTATTTTTTGGATTTTGAAATGTAGCAGTGTCTTGTGATTGCGGTAAGTAGATTATCGCCTAGAACTGAAGCAGAATGTTTACGACCTTGACAGCAGGGTGCGACTGAAGGCTAGGTGCCACACACACCAATCAGGGTAAACATTTAGTCTCTGTGGTTAGCTATACAGAAAGTCATTTGTCAGACCTCCGAGTTCATTTTTATGTACATGATTCAATATTTCTGACTTTCAACAATGACCTGATCTCAGTACCCTGAACATGTCTGTTTCTACGAAAATTTTAATATTCGGCAGGGACACTAGACTTTGGTGGAAATATTTTTATATCAAATTGCTTTAATACCTTACTGGCATGTCAGTAGCTCTGCTTCATTATCACTTATTCAATGTTTCCAACTCTTCACACATCTGGAAGCTCTACCTGCAAATTACAGATGCGTGGTGTTTCAAAAACAGTACTTTCTGGGGTCGCTTATTATCTGTTACTACAACCACAAAGAGCAGCTCCAACCTGGAAGCAAATACTGACCAAAAATGTCTATGGCAACTAGTTTCTAATAAAATATTTTTTTAAGTATGCAAATAATCTTTATTGCCGGAGCTTGGTACTACGAGGTGCTGATCTTTCTTGCTAGCCGACGACGGGTATGTATCAGCGGAGACTGGTCAGACCAATTGCTTCTTAACACGTCAATTCCGGTTACCAATCCTAGTAAGGATCATTCCCTATATTCGTATTTAGAAAACGAGGTGAACGTTGTCATTGGCCGGCAGGTTATTTGCAGGTAACGTATGTTCCTTTCCCTTGTGTTCTGTCACTGTCCGATACTTACACCACTCCACTCCCACGAGCGCTTAAGACCTCTCTGTTAACCATTTACCAATTCTCTTCACATTACTGAATCAGTACATAGATTTCCTAATTAAAAAAAGTTGAGAATCTCCCCCCATGCTGGCCTCATATCTACCTCGCCCCCAACGATCAAGAAATCTGCTGCTAGAGGATGGACTTGTGCGGTTGTTGCAGGCGGAGGATCTACGGCTAGTGCCACATTCACAGTGGATCGCTCCACAACGTACCAGGAAATGCTGGGTTTCGGCGCTGCACTCACAGACTCCGCCGCTCTCAATGTCATGAAGCTCAACAATGCCACCATTAACACCCTGCTTAGGTATGCTGTTATTTTGGTATTAACTGTAACAGTGCGCTGAGTTATAAGATTTTTTATCGTATGAAATCTATAGCTCTGTATACTAAGGGCAACTATCGATTTATTTCTATCTTTGAACGATTTTCGTAAGGGTGGTGCATTATGAGCTAATCCATTTCCATGGATGCACGCCACTGTGAGCTGATGTAATTGAGTCACAGATAACTTACAATGAAAAAAAACAGCCAGAATTAACTATTGTCAACAAATAGATAAGTAAGTGAAATCGCCTAATTTGGTGATACACCTAAGTTAGTGATAATTTTCGGAGAGCGATTCCTTCATATTTGGTGTACCGCAAAACTTTCTGTAATACGGCAATAGATAGTGGAGCACGTCTACTTTGACGCTTAGTACGTAACGTAGCTATTATGTCCCGGCTATTAGCAGTAAAAAACGAATAGTGACCGTGAAGCATTTTAATCAGTGTTATGTCTTGAATTAGCACGTATTAATAATTTAACTTGTGTGTAAAAAACTTCTTCGAAAGGTAATTAAGTTTACTTCAGTGCAAATAACTCGTAAAAGCCTGTAGAAACATTTGGTGTGTATTTCAATTAGTATCTTTCGTTACCAAACATTTTATAACCCTACAAAATCAGCAAAAAAATATGGATTTTGCATCGTCTTGACGAAAGCCTCATGCAGACCTTGCTTCAATTATAAATAATTAATTAATAACATGTTACATACGAGATTTGTGATAGCGTTTTAAGTTAAGGATAATATGTTTGCAGTGTTTACGAGTACTCATGTGCTCATAGACATTATCACCAAATTAAGTATCTTTCTTTTACATCACCAACTTAAGTACCAAAATTGTATCATCATGTTAAGTTACCTTGTTTTAAACTGTCAAAAAATGTTCTGCTTCTTTATTTTTCGAGCACAATTCAAATGTTTATTTTCATGTTATTTATACACCATTGATGATGATTGAAATTAGACTTACGGTGAAATATTTTTTTCTTACAGTTAGGATTTCAGGGTATTTTGCAACTACCTATATAGGCCTATAGATTCGTATTTTAAACAATTGCTTGTCTTATTTCTACTGAAACATGTAAATTTTTTATGTTTTTGTGTTTTTATAAATTTTTATATTTTATTTTAAAGGTGTTTTATGTAATCCATAGATTGGTGTTATTTAAACAATAGTGTGGAAATTACCTCATGGTTATATTATATTGTTAAGTAGTGTATGGTCAATGTTAACACCTTAGTCTAGAATATCACCAAATAAGGGACTACTATCACTGAAATAGGTTCCTATTCGCCAAATTAAGTAGCAATGACAAGTGTCAGTATTTAAATCAGAATTTTGTGAAACATTGAAATAAATAAAAACTGTTTACACCAAATTGTAGGCAACATTTAAGGGAAAACCACAATTCAAATACATTTTGGCTTACAATTTCTGGGCATAAGGAATTCGATTGAATGTACCCATTATCACCAAATTAGGCGACTTCATCTTACAATTCAAGAGAATAATTTTATCAGTATGTCCAGGGATACAACACATATCGAAAGATAAAACAGATAAATTTACAGAAAAAATCATGTAGGCTACATGTGAATTATTTGTATTTAACTTATTTGTTGATGACAGTGAAATCTAGCTTTTCTTTCTGTTTATTGTGGATTTTTTTCAGTAAATTTCTCACTCAATGATGTGCATTCATAAAAATTGTTCAGTTCATAATCACGTTTGGTAGCTGTTAGTTGTTTGGATTGTTCCCACAACAGTATTAATGGTAGAGAACACGAGATGTTATGAAAAAGAAACAGTGTACTATAAAGGAAGAAGGATCTGATCAGTAGATGTGACTAAGTATTCTGCTCTAGGTATAATCCCAATTGTAATAACAATGAAATGTGATTGATTTTTCTGTTATAATATAGCTTAGTTTCTACAACAAAATTCATCAATTCAGTTTTCCACAGTGGGATATTAAATTGAATTTTTTTTTTAAACAAAATTATTTTCAGCAATATTTCATTAGTTACTTGAAAGGATGAGAAAACAAACATAAAGCCTAGTATTAATTCATATTATGGAGGCGGGTAAAGAAAATGGTTTGCATAAGAAAATAATTTAATAATTTTCAGGAGACAATTTGAAAAACTGAGAAAGTACTATCCTATTTTCTGAGCAAATAAACTTTCGGAGTGATACGTTTTTTGACCAACAATTAACGACGTGGGGATTTTGTACATTTTATTCATGATAATGTTAACTTGCTAAATAAATAAATTTTGGTTGTAAATTTTTAACAAAAACTTTTATGCACGACGTTTTTAACGCTAACATTTAAAAAAAAACATTGTGGATGCAGTAATCGTACTATACTACTGTCTAATCTTTGAATCTAGATATTTAGATACTACGGCCTTATAAGATAGACTTCAAATATAACAGATCTTGGTTAAAATTTAAAATTAATTTGGAATCAAAAGTTACCGTCATTATTCAGCCAATGTTTTGAATGAAAACTGCCAAAAATTTATACATTTTCTGTAGTATTATACATTCAAAAAAAACTCTTAAGAAGATACTTTTAATCATGGCGAGTACTCATCAAATGACATATTTAGTTTTTCACAAAAATAGATTACATTCTAAAACTGTCCTTACGTTACCATTTTAAACAGCGACATATTATGGGCAAGAAAACAAGTGTAGAGCATCCTTGAAGAACTGCAGACGAATGAGAATTTATTTTTTTTGTTGTCACCATATAACATTTATGAACAGTGTATTTTTTTTTTGCAGGACGTACTTCGGTGAGGGTGGGTCTGACTACTTGTATTTGAGAGTGCCAATGGCCTCCTGTGACTTCTCCGAGACTTACTACTCGTACGACGATGTTAAAGACGACGTAGATCTCAAGAACTTCAGCCTCACATACAACGATATCCACTACAAGGTAATTACAATGTAATATCTGAAAGAGTAGAATATGTAACAGTACTTGCTAAACTTCAGAACATCAGAATAAATGCCGGAAGCATTGCCTCAGTTATAAAGTTTATCAACACCATTTTAGGTTACAAGATGTATTCTACATAAAGACAATCCTTGCGATATAGAAATAATTAATGTCTACCTGTATTGTTCTGCAAGTTCTGAGAAAATTGACAGAAATACAGTTTCTGTAATAAATCATTTTAACTCTTATAACTGATATGAGCGTCAAATATAACACCTGCGCTGTAACCTGTCAGTGTGACTTATTGAATCATATTTGATTTATTTTGTAATCAGTTTCACATAAAATACTAAACATTTACATAACTTATACCGTGTAATAAACGGCCAAGAGATAAAATCTGAACTAGAACAATCCATAGGTCGTGGGTAACTCTGAAATGCTCTTTACGATTTCATGCGCAACTTAGAATTTTTCTTAAAGATAATTTGAACTACTTGAATACATTAGGAAAAAAAATCTACCGGCAGAGAATTACAAACTAACGGAATTAACATTATTTTGCAGTTGGTCCAAAGTTTATAGGAATTTTTCTAGCGAAAATTAAAGAAATCACAGATGAACGATAAAACTAGAAACAAATCCCTAACCGCTCATACAGCTAGGATTGTAACTTATTGCTCAGTGAAGATTGTAACTTATTGCTCAGTGAAGGAGCAGCGAAAGCGAGATCTCATTGCAAGGAATAGCTACATAGGAAAGTGTAGTCTAGCTTGAAGATCAATGGATTCAGGAAACTTTCCAGTCTATAAGTATGAACTTTTAAGTTGCCTCTGTGTCTTTCCATTTTTTACTGTAATTCCAGGAATTTTCCCGCGGAAATAGAACGTTGCGGCGCATAGATTGTAAATCTCTACACTAGTAAGCTGATTATGATATGGTGGGCACTGGCCATATACATTGGAGGCTAATATCAGTTTATTATGCTAGTAACGAAAGCGAAGTAACAAAGAACAACCGAATGATATGTGGTGTAAATACTGCACACATTAATGTTTGACTCTGACAAATTAATATTCTTTTAACAAGCCTTTTCTATTGTTTGTAGGACTAAGTCTAACATGATGCAATTTGGGTTTTTAAATAGATGGTCGGTTGTGACGCCACAAATACATTACTAACAGAGAAATTAATTTCTATCATGTTCTATTTTGGCAAAGTAATTCTTAAATCTATTACACATAGTGTGCGGTTGTACGCTACATTGTGACAAAAAGAAGCAAGAAACTTCTCGTAATGATATGCAATATATCCGGTTTACGTTTACAATGAATTAGACCGGGGTGATATACTGTTTGTTGTTCTCGTCTCCACCAGGCGATAATAGTGAAGGCGGCTTCTGATATTCGGGGCCAGCAGCTGAAGCTGTTCGCCTCGCCCTGGTCGGCGCCGTACTGGATGAAGGTGAACGGAACCACTAAGGGTCTCAGCCATCTCAACGAGTCATACTACCAGGCCTGGGCCAACTACTTCGTCAAGTAAGTCCCTGACACTGCAGCTGGCAACGTCTCCTCTAGACAACATTCAACATCAACACAACTTCGTCTTATCAACAGCAATGATACAGCTGGTGCAATAATTTGTCCTTAGAGGCTGTCACCTGTCTCGAACATGAGTACGTGGGCAAGAAGCAAGGAAGTGATTATATTGACACTAGCACCCGCATCAAGTGACACCTTGCTACTATGTGCACGATGCTGAACAGACACGCAAACGTTTCACCTAATGTAGCCAACACAGTAGTTGAAAATTTCGTTTATATTTATCATATGGTCAGAAACCAATACTTTAAACAGACAGTGTGAAACCGACCCTAAGTGATGAAATTTGCTGTGCGCTTATCCAAGCCCTAACACCGTCATACTAAATTTCATCAAAATCCGTTCAGTTATTTTGGAATAACTATATAGTTACAGAATTAAACTCTGGGTATATCCCACAGAAAAGATAGCTCTTTAACCTATAAACTGTCCCGCTGCAAAAGAAATCTTGTCTATATGTTGCTCCGTTGCTAAGCGAAAGGCAAATAAATAAACCAGTGCCACTATCACATACATAATATTAGTGTGATTTAAATGAATTTTATTTTATAGTTAATGTTTAGGGCACCCCTACATCGACTGTAGTTCACTTTACGAAAAAAATAAAAATTGAAAATAAAAATGAACTTACTTTATCATAATTAAAAACTACAATCATGCTAAATTAAAACATTCCGTCTGGATTCACCCTGTTTAATGCCCAGACCTCTCGCCTCCCATCAAGGTGGGGTCGGTCCCCGGATTTTCGCATGTGGGAATCGTGCCGGACGATGCCGTTGGTCGGCGGGTTTTCTTGGGGATCTCCCGTTTCCCCCGCCCTTTCATTCCAGGGCTGCTCCATACTCACCTCATTTCACCCTTCACCAACGCTAAAGACCTCGATGTTAAGCGCTCACCAAAAATCTTTCACTCTCACTGCATAATACCCATTATCATCTCTCGCTGTGCATCACAAGTATGTGATCCCAGATAAAGAGGCAAAGAGAATTCTTACAGTATGTGCTTGTGGCAGGTACTTCCAGGCATTCGAGCAGCACGGCGTGAAGTTCTGGGGCGTGAACCCGCAGAATGAGCCCAGCCAAGGTGACCGTTATCCATCCGGAATACCCAGCACGGGCTGGACGGAGGACCAGATGAAGAAGTTCGTGGGACAGTACCTGGGACCAACCCTCCAACAATCTGGCTTCGGTGAACTCAAGCTGATGAACATCGATGACAACCGCGGGTATTTGCACGGCTACGCTGATGTGGTGAGTGTAATACCAACTTTCATACAATCATTAGATGTTTACCAGCTGTGGTTGTACCTACGTTAAGTTGAATAAAGCGAAGCGCCTCCGTAGATTATCGATTTTGTTTTAGGATATTTACATTTATTTCCCAGCGCTCTCTTTCCATACAGAAAACATGTGAGTAAGCTTTTATTTTTTTATTAACATGCCCACAAAATAAAGTGGTAAGCAAATTCCTATGGCCTAAAGATAACTATTATATCCAAGAGGACCCTTTTCGTGCCACCGGTGTGAAAAGATATTTTCAAACATTCACTACCGTTACAATATAAACAAATACAGGAATACTAAATATAATATCGTTTTATAAACGCAATATGTCGCATCCCACAAGGCCGAAGTTTTACTATAAATGTTTTCTAAAAAGCCTAATGGTAGATAGAACAACTGTATTTGCATCCATATATAAAAACCACGCTTATTTCTTAAGTTGATATTTTTGAAGATGTTTACACAACCCTTTTATTATGACATAGCAAAATGTAAGTTTCAATTAAACTGATAGTTACAACAAATTGCTGTTCCATAGACGACATGTAAACCACATAAAGATGAAATAATTAAATTTTTTTAAATTAGAAAACAACACAGCTATGAAAGCGAAACGTAATAATATTATGTTAACTGCTAAAAGTTACCTTATAAATTGAAATTAGGTCATTAGGTTTCATCTGCTTTCAGGCTCTCTCTGCTAAGCCAGAAAATTTGAATGCTCAATTTATACCTTACCAAGTTACTGTATTCTAAATCGAGAGCTGCGACCTCATCAATCAAAACAGCTACATTTTAAAGTCATAATTATTGTAAGTAATTTTGGATTAATACTTTCAAACTGAAAAAAAAAAAAAAAACTAGTTAACTCTAGTAGAGCACACTACGTGTCAGGTATATAGTATCCCTAGCTACAACAAAGAGTTTTTACTTTAAAGTTATTAAATTTAACATATTGCAATCGATTGTATCGATTTTTTACCTCTTTTTCCATCCACAGTATCCAGTGTACCAAGTTTAAATAGACACTAATGTTTATAGTTTGATAATGAACGGAAACATCTTCCCCCTGATATGTCTCTCTCTCTTTTTATATATATATATATATATATATATATATATATATATATATATATATATATATATATTCGCTGTTTTAAGACTATACTTTTTCCTTAAATGTAAGCACACAGTGGCAAAGAATAATAATATTTCAATGGCGCAAGTAAAAATTTTACTTTCTATAAATATACATCAATATTTCTTCCTTCCTTTGTTATTTTCTGATGACATATTGCTAGTTTATCAATGATCTACGCTTCTTTCACAGTCATCCTAATTATATAAACTCTTAACTCCATTTCATAATATCTTGGAGTGCAATAGAGAATATTGATATAATTTCGCCAACAGTAAAAATTACATAATATTCCATAACATACTGTAAACGAACTGCTAATATTAATATTTTAACAAAATTTTTATCCGTTGTTTAGCGTCGAGACGCCAACAAATGTTACTGTGTATAGTTTGTTATAGCGTAGTAAAACATTAACACTATGTTATTTCTATTTTTGTTTCACTAAGAACTCTGAGATGACTGGCCAGTAAATACATTTAAAGGAACGATAATTGTCAGTCAGTAGTCTCATCAACGAAGCCAGTTATCTGCGGAAACAACGGCGGTGGTGTTTTTTTAGAGAGCGGAATAATTTATAACATTGAGACAGAAATGAACATACGAACAAGAACTGGGAGACAATTTTCTAGTAATCTTACTTTAGGAATCTTCGCAACATACAGTTAACCTGGAGATATTTAAAAAAAAAAAAAAAAAACCTGGGGAAGCCAAAATTACGATTGTTGCTCTGCAATAACTAGTTTACTTTTCATTGAAAAAAGAAAAACTGTTATCTTTCGAAAATTATAAAGTTTGATTTTTTTTAACATTTTTCAAAAACAAAAAAAAATAATAAAAAAATATTGAGACATCCAAAATAAGCGTTATTTAGTCTTCGCACACTTTTTAAGTGATATCATTGTCGAAAATATTTACCAGTCTTGATTGTTCACAGATTCTGGCGGATCCAGCAGTTAAGAAGTACTCGTCTGGCCTAGCTATCCACTGGTATTCAGATACTTGGGAGTCTGTTAAATACCTCGTTGAAGCCCACACTAACCATCCCGACCAGTTTATCTTCTACACCGAGGCTTGCGTTAGTAAGTACTTTTCTATACATGTGTTTGAAATAAACATTCTTTTAGCGTAAACACAGCATGAGTAAACGTTACCAGCAGTTGCGCTTATTGTTATCAAAAGCAGTTCGTGTGGGTGTCATCAAAACCTTTCCACTTTAGAATGAAGTTTTAATTAAATGACTTCGCAAATCTACAGTTTCATTACGTTGGTTTTGTTAAAATTAAGTCTTTGTTGGATCGTTTAAAATTCACTGAAAACAAACACTTGGAAAAAATGTCTTAACAAAATATATAATTTTAATGCGAAACCAAATGCAGCTTAGCTCTTATAGTTACGAACAGGCCAACGCAAAAAAAAATGCCAAGTATCAATATTTTATTTACTACTGCTTACGAAAGTAAATCTGGGTTAGGGTCTATAAATACTATGTAAAATGATTTTCTCTTACATAAATAAATATATTTAATGAAATTAGTAAATTACTGACAGATAGGTATTAAAATGTAATAGAAATTATTATTTCCTTAAGAACTTGGTTAAGTTAAGGACGAAAAGTTTCGATTAGTGGTACGTCTATTCGTTGAAAATAAGTCCACAGATGCTCTTATTTTGTTTAAACGAATTTCATTCAAAAAAATTAAAAACATGCAAATCAAACTAAACGTATAAATAATGAAAGAGTGACTGTAAACTCGTTTTCGTTTCTTACACCGGAACGTATTATTTCATATTTCCGAAATATTTTGTTTAATAAATGTAGTATTTATCTTACAAGTACACTGCCGATTGATTAATGGTCAATGAAAACGTATTATGAAAATAAATATCGGTTTCTTGTGTGATAAATTAAATCATTTCTTTGCTAGAAATGAAAACAGCAACGATTGAAATTTTCTGTTTTCAACATTTTCGTGTCATTTGATTCGTAAGTATTATTTTGTAATGTTAAAAGGAGGCAAATTTTAAGGCTGAAAAGTAATTAAAATAAAATCAATTAAATAAGATATAATCATCACTGGTTAATTGTAAACGGCATTTTACACTTTATAAAAGTATTATATTCTTTGTTTCAGTAACAACTCTAACTCCTGAAGTCATGGGAGCATGGACAGCGATTGCGGATCGCTACATTAACAGCATGTTTCAGGTAAACATCAGACGTTCAGTCTAAAATAATGTAGGACCCTTTACCATTAAAATTATTATTCAACATAATGAAATACCGAAATTTGTTTACATCTACTATATTGTGTGAAAAAAAAATTTACTTTAGCAGTAAAATTTAAGGTTTATATTATATGCTGTTTTTTTACTACTACCCTTTTCTTTAGGAAGTAATAAAATAATTACATTTATTCCTTATTCTATCCTTCTAATGCATAAAATAGTGAACTACAGTTTGTTTTGGGTTATATATATACATACACACATACACTAATACATAAACACATATTCACATACATACACACTACATACATACACACTACATACATACACACACATACAAACAAACACATTCATGCACACATACATACACACATACATACACAGACACACATACATTTACACAGACACATGCATGCAAATTTACGTACACACATATATACACACATAATTACATACATACGTACATACATACACAGACACACACCTATACACATAACACATACATACATGCATGCTTAAATGCATACATGGAGGTTAAACAGAAACGGTCGTATAATAAGCACACTATTACATAATCCTACGCTAAATTGGAGAAGAAAATATTGGTAGCAAAGTGTTGCACGATTACATTTTACGTGCTCAATGTAGCAAACATAGCACTGCATGAGTCCCACCTCGTGTTCCACACATGTCTTGTTATCTTACTACTACTGTTCTGTCAGTTATTTAATGGGCGCGGTTTCACATCCCGAATACTGCAAACATGATCCTACGTCAACTCGACGAACATACATAAAATTATATATGGAGAAGAGGGAACTTTCTCCGTGCTCTATTGCCACTATTTGCGCGTAAAATGCCATCGTGCAAAGTTTTGACACGATCATTTTCGTCTATACTTTAACCGTGGATTTGCATACTGTGCTTTATAATACTGTAATTGAAATTACGTGCAAATGATTTACTGTTCCCTATGAATGGTACAGTAATGCCCTAAGAGAGATAGATCGAGAGAATAGGGGGCATCTAAAAAGGGGTATTTGTTGTAAGAATGAATGGGTTTATGGACGTAAACCTTGGCGAACTTATGTTTTCTTGGTAAAACGCGCATAACGACGATCATGCGAGGTACAAAAACAAAAAGCCTAACACAAAAGGTTTTTTTTTAATCAAGACATTTTTAATCCGGTGTTCGTTTGCATTTATGTTATTTTTTTGTGAAGTTCGACTGAATTTCCCATTAGTAATTTCTTAATTCGGGGGGAAATAAAGAAACGTTTACTTTAGATAGAATTTTTTGGTTTGTGGACTTACGCCATTACTCACTTTTTGCTGATCGAACTTGTGTTGAATGACATAGTAAAAAAAAAAAGACATAAAACAGAGGTAAAGCTATCACAGAGGAATTTCTGTCAATTTCTCAATTTATTTTATATATATATATATATATATATATATATATATTAGACAACAAAGAATTCTAAAGGTAGAATTCAGTGGAATATCGACACAACACCCACACACAAAAGACAGACACAAATAGAACGAGATTACAAAAATTAAAAAAGGTGGACGTAGACAAAAATCAGTGAAAAGTGGACAAAAAACAAAAGACAAGAGACAACACAACACAAGTAAAAAAAAAAAACGGGAAAATGCGACGTTTCGGGAATTGCGGTCTATTCCCGTCTTCAGGCTGAGCGCAGATGGTCGGAACACCAATATGCGAATGAAGTTCGCTGGAAAATTGGGGTTTATATAGCCTAGATGGTCTCTAATCTGCTCGGCCAATGGTGGAATATCGTGTGTGATTGGCTAGGCTCTCAGTCAATGAGAGGCAAGCACTCTCTGATAGGTTGAGCACCTTGTAGTGATGTGGGCTGGTGTCCTGCCGAGACTGTTGAACATTCTGTTTATTTATTTATTGGCTTATTTATTAATTCATTTTTTATTATTTTCTCTCTCTTACTTGGTTTCCTTTTTTATTAAAGGCAACCACATATTTTTCAGTTCAATGCTTTGTTGGTCTATGATGTTTTTGTTACTGGCTATGTAAGCCGATTATTTTATTTTTTGTTTAATTCTATCTTTTTCCTAACTTATGGCGTATGTCCATAAACCATTGTGACAAACATTTCAAAATCTCGTTTATATTAGTCTTGTAGCCTTTGTGGCTTGCATGATCATAAACATAAGAAGTGTTGTACGTTAGTAAACGCATATATTCTTATTACAAAGTCACATTGCAACAAACATTCGAAGATCGCGGAATTTGATGTATTTTGTCAAATTATGTATGGCAAACATAAACATTCGTGGAAGGAGACCACACTACAATGAACATCCTGTACCAAATAACTAAAGTAGATAACGTTTTCTTATTGGTGACGTTTTTTTCTGTAATAATACGCAAGAAAATGCATATTCTAAGCTTAATTTAGTAACCCCATTGTCGTCTTTCAGGATACACATTTTGTTAGTCACGTATCTCATCAAGTAATTACCGCTGCCATTTCTTTCCATACTGATTCTAAAAACCCCTGACGATGGTGGCCAGGAGCCGAGTTCACATCTACAGGAGAAGAACGACACATGTCAGATGAGTCTATAAACAGCTACAACACTCCGTCCACCGAAAAATAATGTTTTCTCAAGTTTACAAAATGATACACCCTAAAAAACTGAAATGTCGCTGGTTACACTATGAACTGTTATATAACTAAGTTATGAATGTCTTAGCTCACTGGTAAGTCCACGGCAGTGTCTTAGTTCACTGTTAACAGGCAGACTTTTTTCACTGGTCGAATACACACTCCCTGAGGGGTTTTGCCCGGGATGGACAGTTGTGATTCGGGCTGTCTTCTACTTCAGTGGAGGTAGGTTGAACTATTTTACCACCACTAGCTGGCCCAACTGTACATTGACTGCAAAGGATTTTCGACAGTAAAGGATTTTTTGGATGATTTTTCAACTGTTACTGCGCTATTTTTGAATACAGCTTTGAGGGTCTTCCCATGGTCCGATTTGGTCGGCTATTTGTATGCTATTCAACAAATGTTGCAGAGCCAGAAACAGTTTAGAAAGCTTCTGATGCAGTTTTGCCCAGGTTTAATTGTATTTTCTCTTATTTGCCTGGACTAGAAAAAATTGCTTGAAATCTATGCCGCAAACAACAACTGCGGCGTCCAGTTTGGACAAGCAATCTGTTAGTTGATGTAAGGTATGTGGGGTGACCACCACTTACCTGATCTTTGCCCTCCCTCCAGTATCTGCATTGCAAAAGCTCAGCATTTCCTAACCTGAATCACTAGAAGGCGGCATTGTACTTGAGTGGGAGGTGCTGTGAATTCGCATCACTATCTCATTACATGATTGCGACATTGGCCTGGGTGGTGGCCAGACAGGATAGATGCGAACAGCTTTTGCGGATCATACCTCACTTCACACCCACAGGGTGTTCAGCATGAAGGAATCAGCTTGGTACTCACAGGCGACCAAGCCACGATCTACAACTAAAATATTGAGTGCACAGCATATCCGAACATGTATACTAACCCTTACACTCACCTTCCTGGACTTTGCAACCATCTCGCTTGTATGTGCCTCTCATCATGACTACACGAAGTCAATTCCTGATGGGAATAATGTGGCTAAATAGTTATTGGCAGATTGCCTTTGAGTAGAAAGGCCCGACATTTTACTGTGCCAGTGAAAATAATTTTACTGCGACACCACACGTATGTGATTTGCGGGTACAACTCCAAAACATTGAGCGTTAAACAACCAACTACTGACTATGAAGTAAAGTCATGGACGCGCACGTGATGGTCTAAATTCCTTCCCATAAAAAATAAGTGACTTTTTATAAGTGTTGGCAGTTACGATTTCAGAATTTATTTTCCTGATAGACTGTAATACATACAAAAACTGCACGAGCATTTAATGGGTTCTTTCTATGTCAGGTTGAACATAAAGGGCGTAATGTACATCACTGTCACATTTGTGATTAGACAGCTGCTGTTTTGACACAAATTTAACGACTGCAAGCTAGTAATGAATAGGGAAGTAATTTGCGGGGGTGTCACTTGTCACCCGCTTGATAGTTAGAATGCAATATTATTCTATTATGATCAGTGTGTGAACATGAATGAGAAATCTAGCCAGCTGCCAGATGAATATTCTAAACACTTGTGGCTCTACGTATAAAGAAGTATTCATACTACAGTAAGCATGCCAGACGATTTAAGAAATGTCTAGGCGTCTGTCAGAAAGTTTTCTTTGACATATTATAGCTACTTTGTTAGTGATGAAAAGAGACTCGCAGTGTGTCTTGTTTGCCACCAGATCATGTGTGTGTTTGTTTCAGGCTCTAAACAACTGGGTGGCAGGCTGGACGGACTGGAACATGGTTCTGAACGAGCAGGGCGGGCCGAAGAACGTCGGAGACCAGTACACGTACTACGGCTACCCTGCCTCCATCCTTGTGAACGCCTCAAGCCAAGAGTTCTACAAGCTGTCCTCATACTACGTGCAGGCACACTTCTCTTCCTTCATACCTCCCAGCTCTAAGCGTGTCCAACTAGACATCACTGGATCCACCTCTCTGCTCAACGTCGCTTTCCTCACGCCGCAGGAACGAGTCGTTGTTGTCCTCGCAAACACGTGAGTCCACGCCACAGTGTTGCCACTTGCCGCGTATAGGCTGGGTAAAGTTATACTGACACGAGGACATGACTGTTGAAGCATACAGATGGGACCTAATCGCGAAGGACGTTCAGATTTCGCATTTAATATACGGCGACTGGTTATATTTTACTTGCTACATACATCCTAATACAACCCCTAACGTCATTTCATCCTCCTGGCTCAAATAATGTCTCTTGCGGGAAGGACCACGTTACATGAGAGAATTTAAAAATTTTTTGTTGACATTTTGTTGTTAGTTGTGTGAGGCGGTCCACCCACCACTTAAGACTAAGTTTTTTTTGTTTGTGTTTTTATTTATTTTTTTTATTTTTGTATAGCAGGTCTTTCATTTCAAGTATTGTTGCAAAGGTCAAAAGTGTTGCATTTGGTTTGTACACTATCCGTTTATATTATATTATATATTATATTATATTATTATATTATTTTTTTTGGAGGTTTAGTTTCCTGTGTTTCATCCGATCACTACTGGCCAGTAACAAAAAGTAAATTATGATTGCTACGTGTACTCAGTAAACTACATCAAGTTTGAGGAGGGAGTTCGGAAGCCGCCTGGTTACAGTTGCGACGCAGTTAAATGCACGAGGTTCCGGCGTCAGAGATTGTGCCTCAGAATTTCGTAACACTGGAAACAATTTTGTTTAAAACGTTGGCTAAAACTATTGTCTAGAGTTGCTATTGTTCAATTTTCGCAAATTGGCTTCAAGAAACCTACAGTTATAGATTAAAGATTTTAGCGTTGAATTAGGTACCACGCCCTCTTAACTGCGGCGAAAGAGATCACGCGTAACGAATGAGTAATTTTGGTTATTACTCATAAAGTTGGAAAGTACCATTATCTAGGATTGTCATTGAGTATTTTATTCATATTGGATTCGAAAAAAAGCGTAGAAATCAATTGATGTTTTCGCGATTATTTATCTTTCACGCACTCTTAAACGGAGAAAAGACCAGTAGCTTGGGAGGTTAATTCTTAAACTAAGACATTTAGACGGCTGCCTACCGCAGAGCCTTGGAGATAGCAAAGACCAGGATTTTCATGTTAAGTAATATTTGGTGTGGCCTAGTAGCGTATCCAACCTGCACGTGGTGCGACCTACAGTGTTGCTTCTACACTTCCCTGGAAAATGTTATCTGCAACATAAAATATTTTAATGTAGAAATAACATTAAAAACCCTTCTCATAAATATTTACCATTATTTTTCTTACTGCAGCAATACCCTCTTCTCAGGGCAGAAAAATGGTCTACGTCCGTGAGCGATATCGTAACGGGTGACTGAACTTTATCTTTCTTCTTAAGTGAAAATTTGTTCTTAGGTTCCTAATCTGTTTTAATGCCGTTCACGAAAAAAAAGGAGCTAAAATTCAAATACTTGCACGTCTATGAAAATTGCCGGTAACTTGTTTGTCATTCCCCAAGTGTCTGTGAGTTAGTGATATTAAACAGCCAATTCCAGAGGCTCAATCAGAAACCTGTTAGAGTGTTGTGGTCACTTTAAAGGGTAGCCTATTGGTTAGCGAACCCGGGAATTTTCTGTGCCACAGGTATTTTAGGAACAATCATTGGTAAAAAAAATTAAAAATAATTTCAACAGTTTTTCTTGACTATTATAGCAATTTGTGTAATACTGTCGAATAATCTTGGTAAACTGTATCATAATTATGGCAATTCCGGCAATAGTCGTGTAGTACATTTGTACAGCAGTAAGTGAGCTGATGCAGTCAGTGCTAATAAAATGGATTCTCTTTCGTGAGGACGCGTGTTCCGTTTCGGGTCCGACGAAACTAGTTTCAGGTTCCCACAGTTTTTCTTATGTTTTGTACACTTACAACACACACATACATGTGTGTAACTTTGTACCACCAGATTAATTTAACTCTATGTGAGAGTTCTTAGATACGCATTACTTCAGTATTGTTTTATTAAAGCTGTGAAATGTGAAGTTTTGAACAATTTGAAATCCTGCAAACTTTTACTTACAACAAAAATATGTGGTACAAAGTAACCTCAAAAAAAGGTTAAGTAATCCTACTTTACAGTGTAGGGCCTACATGCACATATACATATATGTGTGTATTTGTTTATTTGCAAGTTATATATATATATATATATATATATATATATATATATATATATATATACACGTTTTTATTTGCATCTTTACTCACAATCGATGGACCAAATTAAAATTTCTCAATTTCCCAATCCCCTTCTCAAGAATGACTACTAAACAGTAGGCATTTTCCTAAAGTGTGTATGTGTAGAAACATTAGAAATATACTACTGTAGATCGTTCGGAATAAAGTGAGCACTAAAAATATAACATTCAAAAAATATCACTAGCCGTTACTGCATATAATGCACCGATATCTATAGTAGTTTTGCTGCTTGTATGGTTGGCAGCGAAATCTCGTAATGTAGTTCCGTGTATTTTTTATTTAAATACATCAATACTGAAACAAAATCAACCGAAATTGACATACTTGTATTTCACATAATAAATAACCTTATTTTTATCAATATATAGGTTCCTACCGACTTCACAATTTATCTCTCACGCGTAAACATCAAGAGACGCGTCCAGAGAAGTTACATATTTCCTGGCGTCAGCCAAATTGGCTGAAAATAGAAATTATGTAAGACTTTTTTGAGTGCTCACTTTATCCCGAACTGCCTATAGTTTGCTTAACGGTTTGTTGACGAACGAAATAATCTTTGTACGCGTTATTCCTTCTCAATTTTTATTCTTCTCCAGGACCGAGAGAGACACAATGGTAACACATTGGACTCGCATTAAGGAAGGACCCGGGTACGGTCCCCGGTTCCGGCAATCCTGATTTAGTTTATCGACGGTTTCCCTAGGTCACTCCAGGTGAAATGTAGGATGGTTCTTCAGCAAACGCCATGGCTGACTCCTCTCCTTGCTCCTGCCACTGTAGCTAGTTGTGTGTCACCGTCTATATAATGACCTCGCTGTCAACGAGAAGTAAAGCTCAAATACCTTACATTCCTTCTGTGGCCACTATAGATTAATATAATGTTGACAATATTGTTTATATTTTACATAATATTAGTATAATAGTCCATGTAAGGACCTTAAAAATGTCTTAAATAATATTTTATAGAGAATTATTTTAAATAATTAATTTTTTGTTATGAAAATAGGTACTTTTTTCTTATAACTCACGTACAACCTGAAACAGTACAGTTAAAAAATGATATTTTAACTTGTATGTGACCTAGTGGGGTGACATCTTTCCAAATTAGAAAAAAAATTATGACGAAGAGAAGAATAGGCTAGGAAGCACAAACCGAACATTTTATCGAGCAAATAATAAACAAACAACATCCGATTTGACCGTCTTTAACGACAGCAACATGAAACGGCAGGAAGCCGTATATAACTAAACGATATCGTTCTAAATAAAATGACTGTATGTTTTCAGGAGGAATTGGCCAGTGACAGCAGCTATTGCCGAGAAAGGGAAAGCAGCTCACATCTCTGTTACTATCCAGAAAAGAAGCATCAGTACTATTGTATATAAATAATTGTTGCTTTGCCATTGCTGAGATACGTTCACTGTGAAAATGTAATCGTACATTAAACAGCATTACTGAATAAAATTAGTTTTTGAAAGTTTTATTTTTGTTGCGTAAATTATTACTTTAAGATGACTCAGTGTGTTATTATTTCAGGACAAAATTCTAAGCTGTATTATATTTTACTAGCAGACACTTTACTTGATGAAAAAAAAAAAATTAAAATCCACTATTACTTTTTCCCGCCTTCGGACAGGGTCACCTTGCGAATGCGATAAGGCCGGGGCGAAGGATGGACCGGCTGCTCGACTAGTGAGACATGTCTGTCGCCCTCCGGCACGAAGAATGGATGAAGTGAGGGTAACATGTGTGTGGAGCAGCGACGGAATGAGAGAGAAGAGGGAAACGGAAGTTGCCCGTGAAAAACCGCCGGACAAACGTCCAACACGTTTCCGTCATGCGAAATATCCGGGATCGAACCCATTTCGCCTAACTAGGAGGTGAGAGGTCTGACCCGTCGACGCCCGTGGCCTCACGTTATACTTGATGTGATTATTTAATTATTACAAGGCAGATGGAGAATTTCATTTACCGTACTTAACAATATCCTTAGAACTTCGCTGACAGTAATTCATTTATTTACTATAGTTTACTAAGTATCATGACAAGCCTTCCAGTGTTTGATTACAATTTTCATTTTCGTAATGTATATTTACATGTAATGCCCAAAAATTTATGTATAAACACTTTCTAAATGCTAGCATATTAGTACATTGAATTGAATTAATTCACCACATGTGACACTGCACTGCTATACACACAAATTCGAACACAGAGCATCCAGTTTAAAGGTGTGTAACCTATGTTACCTGCAAGAAACGTGGTTATGAAAAACGATTTTTGAGTGGTATGTATTACATATCACAATTTAGTTACTGTATAGTAAGAATGCGTTGTTTTATGAAGTCAATTTCAAATTCATTGGGTTATATAGTATTTCTGTTCTCAACCGCGTTTTGACAGATGTATGTAAAATACATTTAGAACATTAATGTACTTTTTTATAAGCTTTGAGTATAACCAATGACGTTGTGATTCGCTGAATACGTATCGGTAGATTTTATTTAGAGCTTCAAAGATAATTACATGTTTTAAATTTTTTCTGTATGTTATTCCAAAAAAAGGTAAAATATAGCCATTAATAATGATTAAATATTCCTCAGATTAACGCTTTCAAATGCTTCAGTTTTTCTTCTATTTTTAATAATACCACGTGAAATAAAAATTACTCATCTCATGTAGTTTTTTGCAAAAACAGAATACAGTGTCATAAATTTGCCGTTTTTGTGACCACGAAAATTTAAAAGAAATAGTAAACTAAAAATGTGACAAGATCGAGTAGCAAATTAAAAAAAAAATGCAGATAAAAAAAATAAGTGTAATCCAGAAAAACACGCAACGTGAGTTTGCAACCCAACCTCACAAATATTTTATATTTTAGAAATAGATCGTCGCATTGTGAGTTTCTTTACGCTCTAGTTACCGTACATGCAGCAGATTCTGTGACTACATCAGGCAGTTGTGTGGGTGAGCAAGTGACTCACCGACGAGAACAGATGTGCTGTGAGCGCAGATAAGTGACAACAAAAGGCTTTTGTAATGAAATGTTATATATTATAAATAATTGGAGTTTCATCAAAATACCTATGTTTAGAGATGGGAAAATTAGCAGGTTCACTGACCTGTAGGTTAGCCTCCAAGAATATATATGTACTCAAATAAACAGCAGCTCTTCATTATCTGCTCGCTGACACAGTGAAATGGGCCTGCATTTAGTTACATTTTTGTTATTGTGTCAGCGACTTCCAGGAGTTGTCAAAACAGTAAACGGCCAATTGTGAAAGGGGCACGAACTTATATTTGATGGAATTTTAGCTTGCGTCCGAAAGAAAACGCGAATTTTTCAGGTCTCTACGTGTGTTACTTTACACTTCAAATTTTTTAAATGCACTAAACGTAAAAATAATCTTTATAATAATATTAACACGATACATTATTTTTCAACCGCGAATTCTCGAAAAAGAAAGGGTAGAAGTAAACAAGAAATTTTGTGTTATTATCTTAAGGGCTTGTTCCAGAGTTTTTTTCAGACTGGTGCCAATAACTAAATATTTTTCAACCAAATGTTTTGAAAAAAATTTTGGTCAATGTGCAATCACACGATGCACAATACTGTGGACGAGTTTTTTTAAATAATGTACCATTCGTCAGCAAAAAAAAAAAATATTTTTTTTTTTCATTTTTGCTTATTTTCACGACGATAAACGTGGTACTTTGGGTAACGAAATCTAAAAAACCGTTCAGTATAATTCTACAAAAAATTCTGCTACAAATTATAACATATAAGTGTCAAAACTGTGCAGCAAAATTTTGATATGAGTATTAGGTAGCAATAATAAAAATATTTTCGAAATCACTGCAAAACTCCGTAACAAGGCCTTAAGACACGCAACAGTTAAAAAGAGTAAACCACTTTTCATAAAGCAAAACTGCAGATTTGCACGCGAGGCAATGAAACAAACTGATGCAGAAATCTATTCATAAAAAATGGGAGTCCCTACGTATGATACTTAACTTTACCAATTGAATCGTGTTATGCAGAAGACATCCAAGCCACAAATGTAAAGGACGGACAAAAAACTGTTGTTGTAGTAGACGTCTTAAAAAATAAAATATTTAGTTTGGAACTATTCTGAAGTTACGAGATCTTGAATATCCAATCTATATATTGACATATTTAGTGTACGTAAATGCGTATGTTAGTAGAAAAAAACAGTTCATCATTAACTTAACGCAAACGAAAATGATGCCACGTATTTAGAAGATAGTATACAATATTACAGCTAAAAACTCTGACTTTAACGGGCAGATAAGCTGTACGCTAGCGAGTTGATTTGTCTATGTTGCCTATTGCTAAATAACTGCATACACCTGAGAATGTAACGTTTCATCCAGTTCCATCCAAAATATTAAGGATCCTGAAAAATGCACTTATTATCTTGGGCTCATGTTAAAACATTTCAAACAACTAAAAGCTCTTGGAAGCTAGCCTACATGTCAGTGAACTAGCGAGTTATTCAGTTTTCTTGGTTATGTGATCTGGTTTCAATGCTGTACGGTTGTCCTTCGTGTATCTGTAGTCGTAGGCAAAAAATAACCTGATAGACTAGATTCAGATTCTTGGACGTACTCCATTGCAAAATTGAACGACTGTCAAAGAAAAACTAAACAAATAAAAGAAACCATAAAATAAGCATTTGTTTAGTTTTTCTTTGACAGTCGTTCAATTTTGCAATGGAGTACATCCAAGGAACTGAATCTAGTCATGAACTCTCATTGCACAGTTCTTTCAAAGATCCTAACCTGATAGAGTTGACTAAGTTTTCTTGGCCATGTGACCTCAATGTTGGATCATTAGAGGTTAGTCAGGTTGTGGTCGAACATACGGGAGTAATTAAGTGAGTTCATTATTTGGATTCAAAAAAGCTTCAATCTGACAAAATTTAAACGACCCGAGTTAAAATTAATCTTGTTATGGTATGATTTCAGCAAGATGATACCGCAGGCTAAATCTTGTTATGGTATGATTCCATCAAGATAATACAGTAGGCTAAATCTTGTTATGGTATGATCCCATTAAGATTATACAGTAGGCTAAATATTGATATGGTAAAATTATATTGCTTGCCACGCTGATTATATGGTAGTATCTTTGCTTTACTTAAATTGTAACGATCATCAGTCAGTAACGTTGTTTTACGTGATGATGTACTTGAAGCCCATAGCAGTGACGGAGCGGATCCAGCTGTAGGTTAAGGGGAAGAAGGCATTCCTCAAAAGTAGGTATGCCCATACCCGAGTGAAAGAAGTTGTAGGGGCCTGGTAAATTTTAGATTTTAAGGTACAAAATCGTGCTATTTAAGGTATTTACTAAACCAAAAAAAAAAATATTTTAATTAAAAATATTTTAATAATTCACCGATAAACTATACATAATAGGTCAAAGGGAGGGGGGACTGGGTCCCATATCCCCCCCTGGATCCACGACTGTAGTTGTGTTTCTAAAACCAAAAAGACATATACGTTCTTTTCACCACAATGCTTCACAGTTAAAATTAGGAAACTGTACAGCAGATACGTTAAAATTTTCTTCTTTCTTATTTCTCGTCATAAATTCTAAAAGGTTTAAGAAAAATAAATAAAAAACAATACACAAAGGAGTGTAACGCAGCATTTGGTCCAATGTTACTGATGAGTATAAATTTCAATTTATTTGTCAATTAACCTAGGTATTTACTATTCTATGACCATAGTTACCACATGCCAGGAAGAATGTAAGTTTTAATAGTTTATGTATTGAATGTATAAGGCATTGTGTTTTGGAACTTAAATGACTTCTACAGGTTTTATAAATGCTAGAAATATTTTGTTTTGTACCGCGAATTACAACCTGATCTGATCATAAGCGAACAAACCCGGGGTAAGCTACGAGGAAAGTATTGACTGGAAGTTGTGTTGCGACGTTAAAACAAGAGAAGTAGTTTGTTGAAGAACGATTGAGAAAATTTTATGGAGAAGAAAAACGTTCCCGTCGATGGTGACGATCAGACGTGTAGTCAAGAAGACCTGAGGCTTTCTTCGACAAGACGCTAAATTGTTCCTACGCGTCGTCAGACAGGTCTCAATTTGCTTCTACGACTACTACCAAGACTACATTTGAAATTATCCACCATGTCAACACGAAAAAATGATATTAAAGGGAATCATAAAGAATAACATGTGGTTCACGCCATTCCCTAGACCACTTCGTGTTCGTTGCTGTCCTATGTCTCCGAGGTCTTCAGTTCGACGGGAGTAGTATGATTTAGCCGGTTCTGGCACATGGAGCCGGAGTGAGGAGCCCGACCGAGTGAGGAGCCCCTCCGCCATGTTGTGACGTCACGGCCCCGGCCGCCATGTTGGATGACAGTGACCTTGACCTTGACCTTTAACCTTGACCTTGAGTGTCAAATTACCAAAATTTTCCAAAATTTCGAAAATTTCAAAAAAATTTCAAAAAATTCAAAATTTTCAAAAAATTCAAAATTTTCAAAAATCCCGAAAAAAATATTACCACCATCTTGATTCCGGACGCCATATTGTTTCCGGCCGCCATCTTGGTGTTTCTTTCAAAAAATTTTCCGATTTCGCATTCCATTATAACCCAGCACGTATTTAATAAATAAAATTTTTAGTAAAAAACTTTTTAATAAAAAAACGATTTAATAAAAAACATTTTATATAAAAATTATTTAATTAAATCAACTACCGGCACGTCTTACCCGGACGAGCTCCATCGACACACTGACGCCCCCCACCACTTTTTACATGTATATATTAACTTATCCCCCCTCCCCTCCCCTATCCGGTACTTTATTTTAATTGGCTGTTAGTCACGTGACGATTTCTCCCCCCCTTCCCCCTACTTTCCCCTCTCACCGTCACTCGTGTTATAACCCGCTCAAACTACT
>PNEQ01056450.1:0-104831 GCA_003012365.1 Medauroidea extradentata
CCCCCCCCCCCCCCCTGCCACATTCGACTTCGCCGACCGCCTCGTGGTGCTAATTTCGTAGTTCTGGGCCCGGATATCAATAATTTCGGTTTGCCCAGTTTCAAAACCATCTCACGCTCGCTGGTATAACAGTTGGAAATACAAAGTTCTCTTATGTACGGTATCCAGCAATTTGAGCAGAAAATTTGCCATTGAAGTTCGCAATGAACTGACTTGCCCCTCAGCTGAGGGCTGAAGCTGGAAACTGAAAACGGATCTGAAGGCGAGTAAGTGTCTCTGAGCAGCGAAAAACCAGACAATTTTTTGAATAGAATATGGGCGATCGAAAGCCCTCCAATTCGTACGCCATCTGTGGATCCTGGTGGGAACAAACTATACTTGAAGAAATCCTTAGGTCATTTTGGCTTGGCTACTAACCACCCTCGAAGTAAATGATTCTACCTACTCAGTGTAATTCATCTCTCGACTCGTTGGCTGACCTTGAGGAAGCTATAGCCAACGCTGATGCAGGCCACAAGTAACAAAGGCAGCGTCTCAGGACGCCGTGCTCGACAGGATGGCTACCCTTATGATCGTAAAAATCGGCGAAATGGCAACAACTTAATGGCTGGCACGAAATTGTAGTTCTGCCTCTCATAGCATTTAATGCAGCAGCTGCTGCTGAACCAGTGCTCTAGAAGTTGAAAAAAAAACATCAGGGTTCACTAAACTGCATGAACACAAAAGCAATAAAAATGCTGCAATTTACTTTCAAATTTTTAACAAATTTGAAGAAATGTGATTTTAATTCTACATGGGAAATACACAATTACATTACCAGAACGCCATGTTAAAATAATTGACAATAGTATTTATAAAATTGTATCTGACATTCTTTTACACTAGTGCATTTGACCTAGGTTAAGTATAAGTTAGAATTTGTCTTTATCTTCATCACAAAAATGGGCGCATGCCATATCGCTATTGTATATACATTTAAGTTAGATTTTAAAATTGTTCTCTATCTGTGATAATTTATGTAAATTTGACTACCGTAATTTGTTGTAAACTACTCAATTGTTCCAAAATTTGGCAAACATTTGCAAAAGGAATTTTATATTAAAGATACTAATTAATTTTGTAGAAATGTACGTGTAACTCACTGCACTAGCCAAGTATTGTGTAAATTTCCAATATCACTCGTTAATTATTACCAATTTCGTTAAAAGTGAGACCAACGTTTCAATATCAAATCCTTGGCTGCTGGCAACATGATGGAAAAAAAATTAAATTTCACAGTGTTTGAATCAAATTACCATCAAAATCCATTTTATTGTTTTAGATTTTGCTCATATTCCTTAAATTTCGTGGTTTATATTGGCGTCTTTGGATGAAATTTAGAAATGATTGAATTTTAAATGTGAACGAAAATTTCTGTTCTTAAATTGCACTTCATAAGTTACTGACGGTAATTTGCTGTAATTCTAGAAATCTGGTTAATGTGTTCGATTCTGCTTCCTTTATTCTTTTTGGTTTTGACTCTGATATCTTGTCTTGTTTGTAGCGTCAGTCATTTGGTTTGTCATAAAAATTTTATGTCACACTTTTCCTCCATTTCTTTACATCAGAAATTTAGTTTGTTGATTGTTTTTATTAGATATTTTGTTCGTCACAAACTTTACTTAGCCTTTTCGAAATTTTAATGGTGTTGAATACAGTTTGTGCAGTGGGCTGGCTGTAGGTGTTACTGGTGCCACTCATATTTTCTTAACTGGTTGCTAGAAGTGCTGCATTTAGAAATATTTTTGCTCTTTTTGGCCTCTAGAGTAACTTTTTGTAACCATTTGTTTCTCTCGTTGACTGCCAGGGATGCTGCAGTCGTTTGTCTTTGTTTCGTTTGACGGCTGCAATGGGTGCCATATTAATACGTATATACTGCTGATAGAAGTGTAATTGTATGCATCCCAGATGGAAAAATCGTCCAATTAGTCGTAATTTTTATTCAAGTACATATTGAACATTTTATAGGATTTGAACCTTTTTGATGCGGCGTTTGACATATTATCTTACAGTATCATTATAAGTTATCACATTTACTTCCTTGTTGATAATTTTAGGAGTGAATTACTATTACGAATATTTTATTCGTAATTTTCTAAAATGTTTATTTAATTTTTGGGTGGTTCACACTTGCTCAAATTAAAAACTTCCTTGGATAGAAAATATGATGTATATGTCTGTAAACTTAAAAGGCAAAACAGTATGTATGTACATGCAATAAGAAAAAATAAATTTAAAAATGTTTACTTCACTCTGGTCATGACAATGTGTTTAAATTTTGATGTTAATTAAATTATGTTTAAATGTGATTATGTTCAATATTGAGAAAAAGAAATGGTGAACGCACCAGGTACTGATCTTGCATTCCCGTGCAATGTGGTCAGGAACCTTTACATGCTTTCAGCTGTTTTTTTGTATGTATTCAATGTACACATTTACAAATTATTTCATTTTGTAGTGTATAATTCATATCAATGTTCACTTAATTCTATCGAAATACATACCTAAGATAGTGATTTCTGAACAACTATACATTTTCCAACAACCCCGTCATTTTGGAACTAATGTTCTTAAATATATTTCACAAAGAAAATTTGTGTTCATTTGCTAAGGTCTCTAAAAGTACAAAGAAATTCCTTTTATTTCCGTTAGTTTACTTAAGTGAAATTTTTCTACAAGAGCAGTTTCTAAGAGTATAAAAATGTTAGATGAAATTTTTTTCATGTGCTTAGTGTTCCATAGTTATTAGGTTGATATGAAATATGCACAACAGTATTTTATATACACAGTTATCTATAGTGTAGTCGTTATGTTCAAGACGAGTAGATCTAATACGGTAAAGGTGATTCCTATTTCAGAAGCAGCAGAAATCATGAAGACCATATTGGAGTTCAGCCCCTGTCATCGAACGCTCTATGATCTTCATTTATCATTGACAATCGGATGATACAAACTACGTTCATAGCAACCAGGCATGTTAAAATTACAGATACTAAGAATAAATTTGAGCTGCATCGCAGAGGCCAACCTTGTCATTGAATGCTCTATAATATAACAACTGCAACCGGTGATGTTATATGGTCATTGTCGATTCGAAATAAAAAACTTTTTCTTTTTAATTCCAAAGCTTTTGGTAATAAATTTGACTTGCTCCTCGCATGCCCCTCCCCTGTCATTGAACACTCTGTTATATAACTGCTACCGGTGATGCTATATGGTCATGGTCGATTCGAAATAAAAAACTTATATTTTTTATTCCAAAAATTTTGGTAATACATTTGACTTGCTCCTCGCATACCCCGCCCCTGTCATTGAACACTCTGTGATATAACAACTGCTACCGGTGATGTTGTATGGTCAAGGTCGATTCGAAATAAATACTTTTTATATTTTATTCCAAAATTTTTGGTAATACATTTGAGTTGCTCCACGGGTACCCACCCCTGTCATTGAACACTCTATGATAACTGCGACCAGACATATTAAAATGGTTATGTCCGATTCAAAATAAAAAATGTAAAGACTTTAATCTAAATTAACGAATACATTTAAAATGCTCCGCAGGGGTCCCACCATGCGACTGAATCCCCTGTATTATAACACAGCGGTCTGTTATGATGTAAACACTTTTTTTCTATCAAAACTTGACAACGTTACATTCCTTATAGTTGATAAGATATTTTTGCACATGACTCTATTGTTAATTATTCAAAAAAATTTCAGGTGTATATTAATATAAGATATATTTCACACATAGTTAATTATTTTCTAGTAATATACACGTGCTTAATTGTAACTCGGGATTGCATTTAATCTTTTCATAAAATAAATATCTCGACGTCATTTACAGAAGACTCACAGCTGTTACGGCATTTAGTTCAAACCTTGTCAGTACATTATCGTTCATACTGCGAGATGATTATAGTGGTATAAGCTGTACGGGATATTCATTTTCACCAACTGTTTAAACAATACAGTACGATCAACTCTTCTAAACAATTCATGAAAAGGTTTTTTTTAACAGGTAGTCTGTTTCTACTGTTATGTATAAATAAAATATAACACTTGCATATTCATAATTATATATATTTAAAACTTTTCATTTCAATCATGAATTTTTTTAACCAATTGTTTTCTGCTTATAAGTTCATAGGTACTTGACATTTTATATAAGTTCAATGCGTTTACGGATTTTTCAACTATCAGGCGTACTGGACGTAGTGCAAAATTACGCTACGAAGACTAACAATAACAATAGCTATGCTTCAGAACACACACGCGTACAACGTCAGATGCTAGTCAACTAAACTGAAACAAAGCTTTACTTTGCTGATGATTACGTAGTATTTAGTATTATTTTTGTACTGGTAACGAGATTACTCTAACTGAAAAAAAAATATCGAATATATTTTAACACCCATTAAAATTCAACTGTCTTACTAGGTACTAAGGATAATTAATAACTGTTATGTATCGATTTTTTCCTAGTAGTATTTTTACCAAAAGAAAGACTGAAGGACACAGATATCGTCTAGGGTTTATGACCGTATTGGAATGCATCCTGAACTGCCCCCCGCCTTCCACCAGACATGTAAACATGCTGGTCGGTGACTGTATTCTTTCTGTCTCTAAGGTTCTACGCTAAGCGAAGCTTTTAGTACGCGTTCTTATTTGCTGAGTTACCATATTTCATTTAATTAATTTTTTTTACATTTGAACCTTGACGCCTGTCAGCTATGGATGTAAATATTGTTTTAAATAACCGTGTTAAAAAATCGACGGTACTGTTTTTATTCCTACTGCTTTAAACCGATTCGCTATGTATTTAAATCTTTTGGTAGGCCTACGTAGGACGACTTGTTAGCAGCTGTTTATTAAGTAATTGATATAGTCATATACAGTGTTAATATTCATCGTACAATGAAGTTTTATGATGATTTGATTTGTATGTATTTATAAATTTCAACTTCTTACGTATCATATAAAAATTAATATCGTTAGGTTCACTGACAGTAGATTGGCCTGAAAACTATCACAAAATGATAAAGTGCATATGTTAACAGATATCAACAATATGCAATGTTTTGTCCTACGTCAAAATCATAAACGGTATTAAATATAGTTAATTTGGTCAACTATTCTTAGGAAAAAATATGCTATAGGGCATATCCGCACGTATTATTTAGTACTAGCATATAAATTACATAATTAAAATACGTACTGGCAATTAGATAGTTAACTTTGTGAATTCATTTTATATTATATCAACTAGTACGGTCCTAATCCATAACTCAATTGCCATATAAATAACGCATTTTCAAAGTCATATTAACAATTAGATAGTTAAATATATTAACACATTTTTTTTTCAAAATGAACGTATGTATACACATTCGCTGGTATCGTCAATTGACACGTAAAAATTATAAATTTCAAAGTATAATGTCAACGTCTATGATAACTTTTATTAAAAATAGCGCAGCCTAGTTTATAATGTGTGAAAAACAAAATATGACCGACTACGACGCTATCTATTTGACAATGGCAGAAGCAAAGTTATGTGCTGGTTGTCTAGCAACAACTGTAAACATGTAAAATACCTTTACAACTACGACGGAGAAACGTTTAAGACATAGCGATGTCACGTGACGTCATCAATCGAGAACTACGCTTACGAGCTGACAGAATTGCGTAGGCAGTCATACCAAGTTAAGTATCTAAATACATGTCTGCATTTTAAATGTCATAGACATAAGTCAAAATTGTTTGAAAAATAATCGAGAGATATTCTTGCGAACTGACAGAATGCGTAGGCAGTCAAACCAACTGTTTCTGTATCTAAATACGTGTCTGCATTTTAAATGTCATAGACATATGTTAAAACAGTTTGAAAATAATTGAGACCTGAGCTTACAAACTAACACAGTACACATTGTCATACCAACTTATTCTTGGACTTAGTATGTTTTTGCATTTTAATTTCATAAACAAATGACTAATACTTTGGAGATAATAGAAAACTATGCTTAAAAACTGACAAAGCACGTATCTGGTAATATCAACTTATTCTGTATTGAAACACATGTCCGCATTATAAATTTCCTAGACATATGTCAAATAGTTTGCGAATGTACGAGAACTATTCTTAAAAACTGTCAAAGCGTGTGTCTAGTCATGTTAACTTATTCTGGTACTCAATATGTGTCTGCGTTTTGAATTTCATTGACATATGACAAATAGGTTAGAAATAACCGAGAACTATGCTTAAAAACAGACAAAGCGTGTATCTATTAATTTTAACTTATTCTGGTACTTAATGTGTGTTTGCATTTTTTAATTTCATAGACATATAACTAATAATTTGTAAATAATCAAGAACTATGCTTAAAAACTGACAAAGCGTGTATCTAGTTATAGTAACTTATTCTGGTACTTAATATGTGTTTGCGTTTTGAATTTCATAGACATATGGCAACTAATCGAGAACTATGCTTAAAAACTAACAAAGCGTGTATCTAGTCATATTAACTTATTCTGGTACTTAATGTGTGTTTGCATTTCAAATTTCATAGACATATGACAAATAGTTTGGAAATAATCGTGAACGATGCTTAAAAACTGACAATGCTTTTATATAGTCATATCAACTTATTCTGGTACTTAATATGTGTTTGTGTTTTCAGTTTTATGGACATATAACAAATAATTTGGAAAATAATCGTGGACTATGCTTAAAAACTAACAAAGCATGTATGTAGTCATAGTAACTTATTCTGTATCTAAACAGGTGTCTGCATTTTCAATTTCATAGACATATGAATAATAGTTTGGAAATAATCGGGAACTATGCTTAAAAACTGACAAGAGGTCGTGTCTATGCTTAAAAACTAAAATAGTACACAATAAAAAATTACATGCATGCCTGCATGCGAGAATATCTTTTAATTTGTTTTAAACTTATTATGCACAGCTAAATAACTATATTTTAAGACATAACTGTGCTTTCGGAAAATATTTATATAACAATTACCACATCTATGCTATAAGAAATAATTTAAATAAAATCGTATTAAGTAACTATGCTATAAGGAATTATTACTAAAGGAAAACCATATTTTACAAAAAATTTTAAAAGAAGTCTATGACATAAGAATTTAATTTTACATAAAATTGTATTAGCATATTAAATTAAATCTAATGTTTCATCTACTACGAAAAGTTATTTTTATGTATACCACATTTAAACTATATCCGTCACCAATGTATCTGTAGTTCAGTCGACTAGGGCGCATGTCAATCTTACCGACACAAAGGTTGCAAGATCGAATACCACACCCGGCGAACTAAGATTTTTAACTTGATAAAATAAATTAAATCATAAGGACCACTATCCCATATACAAACAGAAGCAACTTCGCCCGTAACAGCGACAGCGACACTAATGCAATCTAGCTGATAACTACATAAACAAACATGGCGACACTAGCACCGCCTAGCAGACGATGGAGAAAACAAACATGGCGACACTAGCGCTGCCTAGCAGACACTGGAGAAAACAAATATGGCGACTGCAGTGCTGCCTAGCAACCAACGATGGAATCATGACGTCACGAGCAGAAGACGAAAAAAATGTGACGTCACAAGAAGACGACGTAAAGAAACATGGCGGCTGCGAAGCAGATGACGAGTGGGAAAAACAAGTGAGAGTCGAAAAACAAATTTGAAAATCAAAAGTCAAATTTGGAAAAACCAAGTTTGGAAAAACCAAAAACAAGATGGTGGACGTGACGTCAGCAATCATGGCGGACAGTGACGTCAAACAAGATGGCGGAGAATTAAGTCATCCAAGATCAGTGACGTAACGGCGGCCATGTTGATTGCATCATCAGCCGATCTTCTGATCCTCACCCTCAACCCTCTGTGCTTAAACCGGCTATATGCCACTACTTATATGTTCCTAATATTCCAACTTTAAAACCGATAAACAACATTTTCAAATGACTTCATTCACTTCAACTGAATATATCAGCATGTGTGTATGTTATTTTAATATGATCAGGTATCTGTCATTGGTGACACATACGTTAAAAGATATTCTGTCAAAAAGGTATTTGAGCTGTTCACTACTACAACAACAACAAACCACAGACTACTTTTTTTACACGTAGCACAAGCTGGTAAAATGTTTTGGTTTCTGCATGATGTTTATAGGGAAACACTTTTTAAAATTCAAATTTTGAAACGTGATAAAACCTTCAGGGTAGAATGTATAAAATATATTTTAATAGCGTACATTACATTAACCCACCTATCTTCCTTATAACTAAGTCCTAGCTGACGATTTAACACAAACTGGCTGTTATTTACACATATCGCATGGTAGTAAAATGTTTATGTTTCTGTGTGACTTTTATAAGTTAGGTATTTTCCGCATTTCAGACAGTGCAGTTAACATTGCATGAAGATTCGCAATTGCATACTAAAGGTAACTTTAAATGTACCAGAAATTTTTGTATGTGTGTAAGAAAATTTAAAACTACCTTGAATATGCGACTTGCAAATTACAGCCATTAGCGACTGGATTATTTTTCAAATAGTACGTGCTGCTAAAATGTTGTGGTGCCCGAGCTGTATGGCGTCACAAACAATAAAAAAATAAAAGAAAAATATCTAACTAAGCAATTTATTACAATATATCAAAGCTTCTACTATAAACACATAAGTTTACTCACTGTGACCTTCAATTGAAGAAAAGAGAGATGTCTTTACTATCACTATCAAAATAAAAGAAAAACAATCTCATATTGAGATGTTCTAACTATCTGCAAAGCGTAGTAGAGTCGAGGTCTTCATCCAGCGCAGGGGAGTCGTCTCACGCAGCTTGCAGTGAAGTGTAGCTCACTACTGCTTGATGACTACTGTCTGTCCAACCTTGTAGAAGCAGGGTATATAAAGGAGTCCAACAGGAAAGTGATATCTCATAGAGATAACATGTGGTTTCACCCTATTGGCTAGAACAATTATCTGATGCAATATTATCGAGTATGTGGTCAAAAAGGGGTTTCCCAGTCCTCCAGTGGGGAAGTACATGGTTGATAAGTTTGGCGTCAACAGGATGCTGCTTTCAGCGATAGAAGTTTATTTGCATCAGGGCGCACGTGGAAGGAAATGTCTGGCAGGATGTGTGCGGCGATACATACATCCGGGGAAAATACAGAGTGATATCACTATCACGAGGCACGCCAGTTGTGTGGTTAATTGGGAAATATCATAGGAAGTGGCAATCAGCGTTGACGGATATCTGCGGGCTGCCAGAGGAAGTGTGGTTTGATTAGATAGGCTTGGCGCGCTCTGCGACCCGAGAACTGAAGTGAGTCCAGGAGCTAGCTGGGCCACTACATCACTCCTCCTTTTTCAAAAGATTTGAACAATGGACAAGTCTTTTCAAGTATGTGCCTTTTGAGAATGTGAGAAATGTGAGACCATCCACGACGTCTTCTCCTTTCGGTGTCTTCTTTTTCTTCTTTGCTTGATGTATGAAATTGTTTTCCATATCATTCTTAAAAACTTAAGCAAAGTTAACTATCAAGGACTGAATCTAGGTTTAAATTAATCAATAACGAATTTATTAATTACTCAAAATTTTCAAAGGGGTTATTTGATCTCTCTTTCCTTTAAATTTTTGATATTACCCTTTTTGGTCACTTCAAAAATATGATCATTTCTGAAATACATAAGGATACATAAGAGTACAATGCAAAGCATAAAACAATACACAAATAAAAAGCAATTTGATAAATGATTACAGATATTTGTTTCAATAATCGACAATATTGTTTTCAATAATATTTGTTTTGATTATCTCATTATTTTATATATGTTGATTATATTGAATAATAATTTATTTACTTAAATTTTGTTTCTTCTTTCAACTTTCGTAGCACTTTACTGATTTTTATTTTGATTTTAGACTCTGTTTTTTTTTCTCAAAATAAAACACGTTCACTCGCTACACCTTATTTCTTGAAGCAAGTAGTTATACTGGGAGGCACACGCTGAACTGGAACAGGATTCTGCTGCTGCTGTCTTTGTTGTTGTGTACCTGGTTTGGTACTCAATTCGATGTCATCTGCTTGACCCAGGGACTCCAAGACACGGGCTGCGTTGAGTCGTCTTCGTTGCAGGTATCTCTGAAGAAATCTCGACAACATCTCTATGATCTGCCTTCTCCAACATAATATGATTAGCAGAACTCCTAACATTCCCAGGATGATGAACATGTGGTTTACGTGTTTCTTTGTTTCCACCTCAATTATTCTTTGATGCTTCAAATTCTTTACTTCAGAAATCATGTGAAGAATGTCTAAATTTTTATCATTACTTATACTTGAAATATTTATTTGTAAATCATTACTCGAATTTATTTCATCATGTTCTTCACTTGTCAACAAAGTGTTAACTTTTGGAAACTTCACTTCTTTTAAATTATACTTTGCATGAGTTATTTTATTGCTATGAGGTAGTAACTGTATGTTATCACTTATGATCATGCAATTGTTTACGTGAGATATCGTCCCCTGAGGTGAGATCCACTCCTCTACTACGTGTTTTTCATCCAAATTTTCTGAACAAACTTCAGTTATTTTCATTGACTTAGGGACTGAGTACAACCAACTACTAAATTTCTATCTGATTCTCGTTTACACAAAATACCTCACTCATCTTTAAAGAAGTCGCATTGTCCACCCTCAAGGATATTCTGACAGAATGCATCTTTTCCTTACTCTTCGCTAATAAATTTAGACGAAAGGATATCTTTTCCTACGGCATTTACCATTCTAGACAGACAATCTGCATTCAGATGCTTCTTGCCAGGTTTATGGACTACCTCAAAGTCAAACTCTGACAGTCTGAGAGCCCATCTGGTTAGTCTCGAACTAGGATCTTTTAAATTCAACAAACATCTCAGAGCTGCATGATCAGTTATTACCTTGAATTTTCTACCATATAAATGTGCGCGAAAATATTTAGTGGCAAAGACAAGAGCACATAATTCTTTCTCTGTCGCACTGTAATTCCTTTCGGCTGAGTTAAGTTGTCTACTCGCGTAAGCTATTGGTTTTTCCTGGTTATTTCTCATCTGAGACAATACTGCACCTACTGCGTAATTACTAGCATCTGTACTTACAATGAAATCCTGAGAATAATCTGGATAGATTAATACCGGATAAGAGATAAGTTTCTCTTTCAATGTTTGAAAAGCTACTTCTTGTTCCTCTCCCCAAATAAATGGTGTTTCTTTCTTAGTCAACTTCGTTAATGGCCTAGCTATCTCTGCAAAGTTTGGAACAAATTTCCTATAATATTGAAAAGTCCTACAACTGAACGAACTTCAGTGACATTCTTTGGTCTTGGTAACTCTTTAATTGCTTTTAGATTCTTTGGATTTGGTTCAACACCTTCTGAACTAACTTTATGACCCAAGTATTCAACACTATCTTGAACAAAAGAACACTTGCCAGGTTGTATCCTTAAATTTGCCTCTTCCAACCTTGCAAGAACCTTACTCATACGTTCCGTGTGTTCTTTTACAGTGTTACTAAATATTATGATGTCGTCCAAATAAACTAGACACTCAGATCCTAATAAACCATTTAAAACATAATTTTCCATCAATCTTTCAAATGTAGCGGGGGCGTTGCATAACCCAAAAGGTAATCTAGTAAATTCATATTTTCCCATAAAAGTTGAGTAACTAGTTTTCTCTCTGTCTCCTTCTTCCACCTCTATCTGAAAATATCCATCCGCTAAATCGAGTGTTGAGAAGTACTTAGCACCATGCAATTGATCTAACGTCTCTGTCACATTAGGGATGGGGGTACACATTCTTTTTAGTAATTGAATTCAGCTGGCGGAAGTCGATACAAAAATGCATCTTGTAAGTACCGTATTTATTCCTCAGTTTGACTATTACCACCGGAAATTGCCACGGAGACTTACTTTCTGAAATTATACCTTTTTGCAACATATCTTTAACTTGTTCTGCTATCACAGGCTTTAAAGCGTGTGGGACTCTATAATGGTTCAGTTTTATTGGTCTGGTCTCTCCTGTATCTATTTTGTGTTTCAATAACCCTGTACACCCATAGTTTGAACTACTTTCTAACTTAAAAACATGGGCAAATGTCATTAACACTGGGAACATTAATTCAAAATCAACTCTCTTCAAATGCTTTAACTTTTCCCTTATAACTTCCTCTATCTCCTTAATTTCCTCTTTAGACAATTTATTCCTCAATACTGGACAACATCTAGAATAACTAAAATCCTTAGAACTCTCTCCACTATAATCATCTCTAATCTGATTCTCAATATGTTTTCTGTCATGACGTTTCATTTTATTTCGATGATCATCTTTTAACTCATGTGAACAACTAGATACCTGATTCATGACATGTCTATCATTAATTTCTATTTTACTCCTCATTTTATTCAAACAGTTACCTCCTAAACACCTTACACAATTTTTATAACATTTATCACTCGTCTCGCCTCTTTCCTCATGTTCATTTTTCTTTGTTTTGCAGGATTCGGGATTTCCCTGACTCAGACTCCGGACTAATCCAATTTGGTTCTCCTTAATATCGGGGCAGTGGTAGGGGATACAGCGACACATTTTGCCCTGTTCTGTGACCTCGCGTATACTCTCACAAAATAAGCATTGGCTCTCTCCACTAGAGGGAATTCTTCCAACTTCGGAGAATGGAAGTGAACTTATATCATCAAAATTTCCAGGGACGCTTGCAAGGATTTTCTTCCGTGGTTAGATTTTAAACTTCTCTAGTGGCAACTTAAACTTCAACAATTTACCGTCCGAGTCACTACAATTACAATGTTTATCATTTAAACAGGGTATGCTCTCATTACTTATTACATATAGTACTCCAGCAATTTCTCTCACAGTTTCAGCGTAACCAATTACCGTGCCTTTCTGCACATTGAGTGTCTCATCTGTTATGTTCACGATTTTTGTCAGCACTGTTATTTTATGTTTCGACACTCTCCGGGACTCACCCTCATCCTCGGAACCTAGACCGACCCTGTCCATGGTCTCTTCAACATGCCTACCCTCACATGTCGGGATACTAACTCCATCATCTGCGCGCTCAGGACACCATGTCCTCTTTTCCCCTTTGGCATGATTGTGATGGTCAACAAAACACTGGGATGCATCCCTCCGACCCGTAACGAAGGGGAATATCATTCGGTCACCTACCCTCATCGGTGCCTTACAATCACTACAAGCAAGGATACCCTGACAGTCGTTCACACTGTCTACTCGACTCGTCCCACTGAGTCTCAATTCTTTCATCCCTGTATCAACGAAATCGGCCATATTGCTCCCTTTACATACCTCAGTCTCTTTGACCCCGAGGTTCTGACCAGTAAGATTAACGCTACATACTGTTCTCGCCACGCGAATACCCGGTACATTCGTCAATGCCGGCTCTACTAATAGATGCGAGTTGGCGTCCCTACTCGTCACGTGCAAGACAGTTTCTGTGACTATCTCTGACTTTGGAGGCAAAGTAATATCATGTTTTAACCTTGCTTCTAATTTATCTCTCTGTGACTCCTTGGAACCGAGTTCGGAATTGGCTAAGTTCCCAAATTGTTCACTGTTACTTTTACAAGTATAACAAACATTACTTTTCAAAATCTTATCATCTTTTAATTAAAGAGTGTGTTCCCTAAGATCAATTTTTGCATCATACTGTCGGAGAAAGTCTGTTCCTAATATGCCAACATAAGGTAACCCTGAAGAACATACGAGGAACCGGTATGGATAACACTGACCATTAATCCATACATAAATTAATTGGGTACCTGCTATCAGGAGATCGTCTCCTGTTATGCCTTTTGCTCCTAATTGTTATTTGTCTATTTCTTTCTTGCTAACCTTTGGTTCCACAAGTGAGACATCTGATCCTGTATCAATTAAGAACAAGTGAGACAGGCCTTCAAACATGAACAGAAATAATTGTTTCTTTTCCCCCAAGTACTGAAATTACTGCCGTGTGGTGCCCGGGGTTGACACCCGGCTCTGCGCATTTGGGCGACCACCGTTATTTTGACGTGGGGTGTTCTTAATTACATTGTTACTCTGCTGAGACATGGGAAAGCGACAAGCTCTAGAGGTGTGCCTAACTTTCCACATCTAAAACACTTGATATTCCCTAAATTCTGTTCCATGTTGGCATTCGTGTTTCTGGGAGGAAAACCATATCCCAGTCTACTCCTATTGTTGTCACACGAACCACGGTAACACAAGTCATTATTATTAACTTTTCCATAACCTCTGTTTTGGAAAGTATTTTCGCCACGATTAGCATAACCCCGTGCCGAACCTGTTTGCTTGGAGACTATGTTAAAAACTTTATTACGTCTAGTAGGGTCGTCAATCCTACTTTTCCGCTCTTGTTGAGCCTCAGTTATCTCTAATGCAATGGCTATCTGCTCAGCCTCTTCCATAGTTTTCGGCATCTTATAGCGTAACTGTAAGCCTACATTACCATGTAATCCATCAGTGAATGCTGCTAGTAGTCTAATTTCTGCTTCCTGATTCAATATTTCTTGCCTATCAGGGTCATCTAACTGTTGTATCGTTTTTTCACATAATTTGCGGCACCTATCCGTGAAGGTTTGTAAATTCTCACCTATCTTCTGTCTTACATTATGAAGCAAATAATAATCGAACTCTACTGGTTGTCTTTCTTCAAATCTCTCTATCAATTCCTCCTTAAATATTTTTAATGTAATGTCTCCTTCCTTGAGACGTGGACAAGTGGCTACAAAACGTGCTGCTAACCCTTTCAACTTCATCTTGGCTAATTTTACTTTATCTTTATCTGACCAATTTCCTAGACTTGCTGCATTCTATATGCTTTCTATGAATTCAAATACTGGCGCAGATCCTTTCTCGCCATTCCATTTCTCAACTAATGAAACTATTGATAAATCCTTTAACTGAACGTTTCCTTGAACGTTACTCTGTGTTGCTATGCTATCATTCGCCATTTCTATTAGTAACGATTACTCGTTTAACTGAGATAAAGGAATCCACGTTTTTTGATTGTTTGTTCTCTTTTTAGGCACGTCGTATTGTGTTTTCTATATATATGACCTGGGATTGGATGTTACGTCGATTTTCTTTCTTTCCGGTATTGGAATCGGATCGGAACGTGGAGGGACAGAGACCGTATGTTTCTTCCCTTCTTCCTGTCTCTTATTACTACTAGTGCTTGCCTTATTATTCTCGGCTTGTTCAATTTCTGTTTGTGTATCAATTCTTTCGATCTCAAAATCTTGGAATACGCGATTTCTAGGAATTAACCGTTTGACAAGGCGAACCTCAACCTCTAGTACAACACGACTTGCTGAAGATTCGTATTCATACACCTTGTATGCTGGTGTGGGAAAAGAACTCCTAGGTTTGCCTTTAAATGCTATCTCTAGTACTGATCCCTGTTTTAAGTTTGTTAACTTGTGACGAAATGATTCTACTTTGGTCAAGTCAAACTTGGTGTGTTTACAAAAAAATGTGTTTATTAAGTGATGGGAATAATCTTCTAACCCTTTCAGTGCTTCTGCATCACTGGCTGCAACTACTTGTATTGATAAGACTGTGAATTCTAAAGTTCTGCCTTCTTGTCTCTGAAAGAAACGCTTCCACATGCTATTTAGTGTTGTTGCAATATACAACAAAGAAGAGGTGCAGAATCTAGATAGTTGTGACAAAACTCAATCCTAACCCAAGTCTGTGGGGTGATATTCTCTAGTTCTATACCACATTCAAGTGTGCCTATTTTTCTATTATCGACTGGGCCATGCACGTACTCTACCACGAAGCGATATGAACGTCTACAGTAGTAGTGTTCGTTATAATATGTGGCATCACCTTTTTTCACGAAATATTTTATTGGAATCGGAAATATTTATTCTAACTATCCAAAAGGCTTCGGGACATGTTAAGAAATCCCGTTCAGCGACATTGCTGTGTTCTATGAGCACCCCGTGAGTTGTGTTCATTCTATATTATTATATCTTTGATCAATGATTTCCCAATATACAGCACAACAAAGGGACTGAGTCTAAATAATTATTTTCAAATTCTAACCTGACCCAGGTAAATGCATGAATTTCTTCAAGATTTATGTTAGTCATCACCCTGCATATTTCTCTACTAGTTCTAGGACCATGTATATAAGTTATAACAAATCCATAAGCGTGTTTAAAATATGCATGTTCTGGATAACGAATTGGGCCTCTATTTCTTTCTCTACTATTATCACCGACAACTATAGACAAAATACGAACTGCCTCGGGACACTCAGTATGTCTCCATTCCTCAACTTGTTGCCAAGGTTGTACGTTACTCAGACTAACTGTGACTTCACGACTTATGGACGAACAATTAAGCATAGCAAAAGTAATATTCAAACATAATTTTTAACGAAAACATCAAAAATATTTTTAATTCCTATCACCTACAGCCTGTAACCTATAACCATTCGGTGTGGGTTGTGTCACAGCCTTCTGGAGTAATATCCCACAGCTGCCACCAGTTTGTGGTGCCCGAGCGGTACGGTGTCACAAACAATAAAGAAATAAAAGAAAAATATCTAATTAAGCAATTTATTACAATATATCAAAGCTTCTACTATAAACACATAAGTTTACTCACTGTGACCTTCAATTGAAGAAAAGAGAGATGTATTTACTATCACTATCAAAATTAAGGAAAACAATCTCATATTGAGATGTTCTAACTTTCTGCGAAGCGTAGTAGAGTCGAGGTCTTCATCCAGTGCAGGGGAGTCGTCTCAGGCAGCTTGCAGCGAAGTGTAGCTCACTACTACTTGATGACTATTGTCTGTCCAACCTTGTAGAAGCAGGGTATATTAAGGAGTCCAACAGGAAAGCGATATCTCATAGAGATAACATGTGGTTTCACCCTATTGGCTAGAACAAGTATCTGATGCAATATTATCGAGTGTGTGGTCAAAAAGTCCTCCAGTGGGGATGTACATGGTTGATAAGTTTAGCGTCAACAGGATACTGCTTTCAGCGGTAGAAGTTTATTTGCATCAGGGCGCACGTGGAAGGAAATGTCTGGCAGGATGTGTGCGGCGATACATACGTCCGGGGAAAATACAGAGTGATATCACTATCACGAGGCACGCCAGTTGTGTGGTTAGTTGGGAAATATCATAGGAAGTGGCAATCAGCATTGACGGATGTCTGCGGGCTGCCAGAGGAAGTGTGGTTTGATTAGATAGGCTCGGCGCGCTCTGCGACCCGAGAACTGAAGTGAGTCCAGGAGCTAGCTGGGCCACTACAAAGTTGTTTCTTTGTTGTTTATTTTATACACTGTTTTTTTTTTTTTTTTCATATTTGAGTCTTTGCGGTATAAGTGTTCCCTGTTAAAATAATTATGATAAATTAAATGAATGAGTAAGCAAATTCACTATAACGTTTTGTCAGTTACTTCGGTACAAAATTAATTTAAAGGCAAAGTTTCAATCTCTGTGTAAGCTTATCTCTCAAAATATTGCAATTAGTTCTTCTTTTTTCATAATCTCTCTATGCCTTCAGAAATTTAATATTGATTCATATTGAGGTAGGTGTTTATGAATTAAGTAGCGCCAGTCATTTTACATGTTATTTTTTTTCAGTCATACTGAAAAACTTAATATATTCTGTTATATTTGTAAGTGTACAAAATCACATACACTTGTTGCATTGTAATAACATGGTTTTACTGATGAATTATATTTTACTAGACTAGTTCCTGACATGAGCATTCAGTCCGCTCTTATTTGCATACACAGAATCACATCCATTGCATGGGTACACTTTGTATGAAGTTGCGAATAAACAATTACTTGCTTCGTGTCTTCGCGCACTATCGCTTCGTGAAAACACACTACCACAATACTTGCATTCATTTTAAGCTGATCGATGCCTTCTTCTACAGTTTGCTGTTGTTTGCGATGCTAATTCCTGAATTTCATTACAACATCAATTTCTTACACAAGCATCGCAGTTCATGCCTTTATTTTCACACGCAGCATGCTTGTTATCTGTTAAGTCTTCAATATTATTGGCTTGAAGAAGTTCTTGCAGTTTTTCTTGACGGCCGTGATAGTATATTGATGTCAAATAGTTCCTGATTTGGTCATTTAATCCTTCGTTATTTGTATACCCGGCATTACATTCGTTGTATGGGTACACTTTGTAGGATGTTTCGAATAAACAATTACTTGCTTTATATCTTCGCGCTTTATCGCTTCGTGTAATCTCCTTTCCGCAATATTTACAATCAGTTCTCGGTGAGCATGGATAGCTTCCGCAGTTTTCAGGTTTTCGATGCATCGTTTCAGTATCCATATTGCAGATGATTATGAAATCGCTGTAGACGATTCTAACAACGATCTTCTCTCCACTGCATCCAGAAACAAAATGGCCTCTTTTTAACACTTCTTCCTCATTCAATACATATTTAACATTTTTTGAGATGTACATGTGTTTTTCAGCACTAAAGCTTATAGATATCAACTGCGTAGTGTATGTAACTACCGCTTTGTACGAGGTTAGCGACAGTTCTGAAACAATTTCTGCATCCGGATGTATGATTCTTCCTGTACGGAAAATTTTATGAACGATAAAACATACTTGCAGCTTATCTGAAACATGTTATTTCAACCGGATGTGACATTTATTATGCCTGGTAACTTGGAAAAAAAAATATTTGGTATGTAGTGGTAAACATTTTATTTCGTCACAAACAGTGGTCATGCTCAAACTCTTAGGTTTCGAAAACCAATTGCATGTAGTCTGTACATGACATGTTCATTACAAACTGTTGTGAAATTTATTACGCTCGGTAACTTGCAGATTTTGAAATAAGAGATGTAATTTAGTGATAAACATTTGATTTCGACACCTACAGTAGTCTAGCTTCCACTCTTAGGTTTCGAAAACCAAATGTATGGAAAGGGAAAGGTACATGACATGCTCATACAACTGCTTGTGTCATTTATTCTGCGCGGGAACTAGACGATTTTGAAGTAAGAGATATAATGTCGTGATAGACATTTGGTTTCGTTATAAACAGTAGTATTTAGTAGTCTTCCTTTCTTCGTTCGGTTTCGAAAACAAAATGTTTGAAAACGAGAAGGTGCTTGACCTGTTCATGTAAAAGCAGTCGATCTTATTTTATCTTATTTTTAAAAAGAACCAATTTAGCAAAGCTAACGTCGCGATGTAGACTGTGCAGATATAACATGTTATTGTAGAGCTGCTTCTAAGAAATATTGTTTGTTCTACAAGTGAGAATAAATCAATATTTGTGGGACATGACAAAATCTGTTTGCTTTTTCGATGAGCAGATGTTGATGTTTTACTTGCAGAATGCAAGCGTGGTCGTATGAAAGGCATGTATGATCTTATATCTCATAACTTAAGGGGGAGACCAGATTAACTAAGTTTATAGTCTGTTCAGGCAAGTCATGTTTGGCTGTTCCGTCTTTAAGATCACAGTGCGCGGGGCAAATGCATGGTTCACTTTTCAGCGATCTTGTTGCAACTTTATGAGGTTATTGTTTCTCCCAGAGCCCTTGAAAGCAATACAATGATCGCAGAGTGTGACCGTAGAAAGAAAATTTATTTGTACATGCATAGTTCATTTGCACTAGCTTATTAGAACTTGACAATATCTTATGGAAATGACAATGCTGTTTCTTTCTGCAGTCTACAAACAGCAATGTATATTGTATTTTCCTGTTCATACTTCATTCAGTTTGCAGGGAACTATCGAATCGACAACATGGAGTGTTTTCATCCAGCAAATCATTGAGTTTTTGTGACACCGGACTTAAGTAGGGAATCGTACTGTTACTGGTCACGTGGTCTGTTGCGAAACATTACAGAACTATGTTATGGTACTTATCACAGTCTTCGTATAAGCGTACCACTAAGCCACGAACCATATTGTCAAATCAATGACTGTACTACTTACGGACAATGTGTAGTCTTCCACATGCGACAAGAAACACAGTTACTCTGCTCCGAGGATGATGTAAATCAGATTCGGAAGTGTCTCCGACAAGAAGGTACAACTTAATAATCAAGACTAAAGTGATTTGTGATGACATTCAGCAACGAAAAGTGGCCCGGTGTAAGCTGCTCTGTGTAAGAAGGGTGAAGATGATCGCATCCAATCTTCAGTTGCAATTACAACAGTGTGGATTATTTCAGCAAGAAAATGTAAAAAAATTATGAATGAAAAGTTGGCAGCAATACAAATTGTTATTTTAGACTGTGCCAGCTTAATTTATTTTAGGTACATGTGTGCTATAACTAGCCAAAACGACAACCGAATTTATTTACACAACAAAAATAGATGATAAACTATGAACTGATTCCTCTGTTGTTAACTGATCACCAAGGAGTAAACATCATACAACCAGGTTCTCGATCAAGAAATCATACTGTGAATGAAGAACTACCAATCGCCGCTCAGAGAACGTCTGTGCACTGAGAAAAATGTATAGTTATAAGAACCAGATTTTGTTTCCTCCAATCATCCAATATTGTTAACATAGTGACAGCTATCTGATTGGTTACAGTTACTACCTACATATGGTAAATGGAGATAGTAATAACAACTAAACTTATTTATTGCCAATTGAGAGTTGCTGGGTAGCCTACTGTCAGCAATGCTGTTCCGCAGTATTAGCAATCTCTACTTGTTGCTCCTAACAACGCAGTATGAGAATTTTAACAATATATTCTGTTGCTTGTACAGTCCTGTGTAGTATCCCAGCTATGCAGTATGGTAATTTTAACAATCTGTTTTGTTGGGTTTACGGTGCTTCATAGTAAATTTAACAATATTGCAACGTTACCTTACAGGGCCCCAGCAGTCGCTTCAAATGCTTTATACAGAGCGGCAGTGTGCAGTATTTCTTTCGACAAAGCGTTGCGAAAGCCAGTCGTGAGACAAATTTATAAACAGTAGTATGTTATTCTCGAACGGAAAACAACTATGGTTAATTTTATTCGTGTGAGAAGAGTTCCATGGCAATAGTTCGTATATATGTTGGTTATTCCGCATATCATCACGATATACACATCGGCCAAAGACCTCTGCCCCAAGTTAAATTCGTAAATATAGGTTTAGTATATTATCATATATTCCAGAACCGGCCCTCTTACTATTCTGAAGATAATAGCCAGGCATCAACCATAGTATTAAACAAAATAAGCAAAACTTGAAAATATATTTTAAAGCTTATAGTACAAGCCATACTAGCAAGAAGTTCCTGGAGCTAACAAAATATAGCACTAACGTCGCAGCCGTAGGTCCCTCCAGCAATCCATTGCACTGTTGTAGCTACCATACTTGTCTGTTAATTCTACAATACTAGTTCTGTAATCTGAACAAAGTCAGGTGGTGCCTCTAACAGTCCACGACACTATTTGTGTTTATTTTACTGGTTTCTATACTAATCAGTACTAGTAGGAGAGTAATTTTAACAGAGGCAAACATGTTGCGGGCACAATATGGTATTGCTAAGGTTACCCTTCTTGTTTGTTAACATTTAACAGAATCAGATGGTGAGCACAACAATTAGGAGAGTAATTTGAACAGAGGCAAACACGTTGCGGGCACAATGTAGTATTGTTAAGGTTACCCTGCTTGTTTGTTTATTTTTAACAGAATGAGATGGTAGGCACAACAAGTAGGAGAGTTATTTGAACAGAGGCAAACACGTTGCGGGCACAATGTAGTATTGTTAAGGTTACACTGCATGTTTGGTAACTTTTAACAGAATGAGATGGTAGGCACAACAAGTAGAAGAGTAATTTGAACAGAGGCAAACACGTTGCGGGCACAATGTAGTATTGTTAAGGTTACACCGCTTGTTTGTTAACTTTTAACAGAATGAGATGGCAGGCACAACAAGTAGAAGAGTAATTTGAACAGAGGCAAACACGTTGCGGGCACAATGTAGTATTGTTAAGGTTACCCTGCTTGTTTGTTAACGTTTAACAGAATGAGATGGTAGGCACAACAAGTAGGAGAGTAATTTGAACAGAGGCAAACACGTTGCGGGCACAATGTAGTATTGTTAAGGTTACACTGCTTGTTTGGTAACTTTTAACCGAATGAGATGGCAGGCACAACAAGTAGAAGAGTAATTTGAACCGAGGCTAACACGTTGCGGGCACAATGTAGTATTGTTAAGGTTACACTGCTTGTTTGTTAACTTTTAACAGAATGAGATGGTAGGCACAACAAGTAGGAGAGTAATTTGAACAGAGGCAAACATGTTGCGGGCACAATGTAGTATTGTTAAGGTTACCCTGCTTGTTTGTTAACTTTTAACAGAATGAGATGGTAGGCACAACATGTAGGAGAGTAATTTAAATAGAGGCAAATGTGTTACGGGCACAAAATAGTATCGATATATTTACCCTGCTCGTTTGTTAACTGTTAACCGATGAAGATAGTTCCTAGAACTAAGCTATTGTAACTGCAACGATAAGTGATTGGTGCTGCTAGTGAAAAGCTTTGTTAATTTTGCAGCAACATGTTTAGTAATTGTTACAATACTTCGATACAGTATTTTTAACCATCTATACATTTGCAACAGCAAACCATTATATTCTTATTACAAAGAAGATGTAGCTTACAAATGTAAAATGAACACTAGTCGTAAAGCTTACAGATTTGATACCTGCAATGATTTGTCTGCCCGTATTGACAATCAAAACAAACACTGGAAAATATGCACAGAACCTGTTCCCCTTTCAAATCCATCATTACCATCACCGCAGAAAAGACATAGACTTGTAAATGGTGCTGCTGTAAATGTCGATGAAGAAATGTGTACGGCATCAGTAACATCAGATCAACATGTGAACGCTGTGGACAGTTCTGAGAACAATACAGCAACACCAAGATACAAGTGTAGACAATGCAACAAGACTTTTGGTACGAGATCCAATATGAGACGGTACGAAAGAAGTAAAAAGTGTGTTAAAGAAAAAGGTTTTGCTTATTACACTACAGCTTGTTTTAAATGCAATCGTCCGTTTAAGTGCCGTGAACTAACAGATATACAGGATGATGAACTTCGCCGTAAGATTCATCGTGAACAGGAAGCAGCATGTAACAAGTCTTGTAAGGAGCATGCAGAAATATGTACTATTCAAGTCCTGAAGCCTGCACAGGTGGTGAATGAGACAAATAGTAACGGATTCATTTCGAAGGAATATGCGTTTCGAGGCACTTTGAAGACATGTAGCAGCCAATTCTTCAGACACAGCAAACAATATTTGCTCATTTTCTAAGTGATATGAAACAAAAATTTAAATGTCAACTTAAAGAAGAACTGGAAAACCATGGTTCGTTAAAATATAATTTACGGTTGGACAGTGGCTACACTAAACCAGAACCCCACGAAGATGAATTCTGTAGGTCATTTAAAACATCAAATATACTTTTATGCGACACACAACAGATTGTAAAACGTGTTGAAGATGCCACGAAAAAAATTTGTCAAGAGGAAGAAGAAATGATTGCAATGGGTACTGGTTGGACGCTTCGATGTGTCAATCGTTTAGAGCTGCGAACAAATGATTTCTGTCCAATTATTAAATTTTTTTATGAACTAGTTTCATTTCTGCTACATGACTAAGTAGATTTAAACGTCTTCTTGAATGAATCATGCATTGTTTTTTTAGTACCTGTCCATAACTCATTGAATAAATCACTTGTTAGTTTTATTTTAATTTTTATCTGCTTGCGTAGCATTTTGCGGTCTGCTGTGCATTGCTACTTTTCCTACGCTACCAAGACATATCATTTCCATTCACTTATCTGGAAATTTAACAAATAACTTTGCGAAAAAACCATATATGATATGATTTTTTTAAATAACTATGTCCCAGCTTACCAAAACGAATATTTGCTCAAGGAATAGGCCATAACAACTTTGTGTAAAGTAAGATCTTTAACGTTGTGACATTAACGCTATAGTATATGTCTATGCGGGTCTTTAAAATATATACTAACGTTTTGAAATAATTTAACTGTGATGGCGGTAATGGTATGTACAACACCATTTGTATACTTAAATATCTCGTTATAAAGTAAACTATGATTGTTATGCTCAGTATAGATATTGGTATTAGTTGGCAGTGAATAAATAACGTATTTTCATTTTATACATTTTTATGTACTTGGATTATATTAAACTGAAGATCGGCAGTAAAAAATCTGCTCCTAATACATGCGAAGCACACATACTGTTATGTAGAGAGTTATTTAAGTGTGACTTGTTTAGTGCCAAATGTTCTGACCTTACAATATATTTATATCATAAGGGAAAACCCATATTAAACTATACTTCTGTATTCTTAAAAACAATTAATATAGCAATGAGACCTAGAAAAAAGTTTTTGGGAATCTTAAAAATTGATAAGTTCAATTAAAATAACAGCCTGACACATAAGTAAAAAAAAAAAAAACAGAGATGAATTTAACTGACTTTGCATCATGCTATTAGGAAATAAAATTTTAGGTTCAATGCTCCTAGACATATGAAAACACCGCTCTAAAGCTACTGCTCTGCACATAAATGTGATATTGTTTTGACGTGTGCACTAGTCTAGCACTTATGACTGTTCAGAGATTAAATATATAAACGTCACAAGGACTTAAATTAAGGGTCGAGTGATAAATTATTAAATTGTTTTAATGCGCAGGAATTTTTTATTCACAAACACTGACAAAACATCTGTCAACCTGCAGGATGTCTCTTAGTAAGAATTTGAGGCTTTAAGACGGCTCTGTATCTGGAGTGGCCTTGAAGTGCGCTTCTCATGCCACGTGTTCGAGCAATCCAGGAAGCGTGGCGTAAGGACGAGGGCGTGGCTTATAGCTGTGACGTACCTAAAGAAGTCTCAGTAGATGGGGTGCGAGCAATATGCCTATCACTTATCCTACCTCATTTGTGCGCTTGACGCCCTGAGGAGAAGGTCATGCTAAAAGAAGCTAACCGAGGTGTCGAGCCGGTAGGTACAGCGCGTTTCGCATCTGATCAGCGACGTTATGAATTCGGCGTTTTGTTACCCAGCAGCACGTGGCGTCAATCAATTATTCCTGGCAGATATATGTTGTACAATAGCCGTGCTTAATTTTACACAAGCAGAATATTAGCAATATTCAGCCCTTGGTAAACTGTTTTGAGGGACTGATTATGTTGTTTTACTGGACAATAGTTTTATGGCCGAAGATTTTTTTTTAAGTGAGCGAACTGTAAGCTTTGATATGAAGATTACAGAGGTTGATGGGAGTCTAACAAATATAAATTATATGTATAGCTTCGATTTAGCAGAATTATTAGCTTGTAAATTATAATACGCGCTAAACAATTTCTAATTTCTGTTGTTATATCAGGACGGTGTCTAAAACTACTTAAAAAGCTCCATTATAATGACAAACTGTACAATCGTGAACATACGCCATTGCGATATATGTCGTTCAAGAAATCTTAGAAGTAGACTAAGAAAAACAAACAACAAAACCCAAAAAAAAAAAAAAAAAAAAAAACAGAAAACAAGCCTAGTTGGCTGTAGTCAACACATCCATTAACCAAAACAACGCAACATGAAAGATCCCATACGGAATTAGTCAACAACAAATTATTTTTTGTTGTTGGTTTTCTTAGTCTCATTATAAGATTTCTGGGACGACATATATCGTACTGGCGTATGTCCACAATAAAACCGTTTGTCATTATCTCCTACTGCAAGAAACATTCAAAGACATTTACATTATAACGTTTCAAAAGTACTCTATCCGTATTCTTGCCACGCCTAAAATTTTTGACACTGCGATAACAATTAAAAAATAATTTCTGCGGGTGTTTTTATAGCAACTCTACTTCAGTGTGTCAGTCACGAAGAAACGAGCCAGCGATGGGATTGCGAACACTACAATGAGCGGCCTAGCCCGTCTTTACCGCGAATAAATACGTATCGCCAACTTCATTCAGGAAATAGTTATCGTTAGAGCATATAAAATATTTATTTCAAATATTACAATGGCCAGCCGTTCAGTTTTGAAAGGTCACAACAGGTTGCCTCTACACAAATTAACATACACAAAACAAAACGAAACAGTTAGATACAAAAGTTAAACAGTATCATTGTTTTTCAACAACTTTTTTTGACTTTATGTTTTGATACTGAAAAGATAAAAAAGAGAACAATCTTCTTGTATGTTTTGTTGAGACTTCGATAACTGTTACATGTTTGTTTGACAAAGAGACAGTGTCAAAATACCTGCTTCTATAGTTTGGAATTTTCAGATATAATAATAAATGTATATCCTTATAATTTGATACCGAAAAGAAACTTTTAAAAGTATGTTAAACAATTAAGATAAGCCTTCTTTATTGTAAAGGTGCGCTGCAAAAAACCTTTGTAATTTTGTAACTGTACCAAACATTGTCGAACTCGTACACGTTACATTAATAGTAATTTCCCACTAATAAAATATTTTTCGGTTTCATATTTTTCGTACATACGCATGTTAAAATAGCAATTTTGCTATTTTCGCTACTTACCCAAAGAAAAATTTTTTGAAAGTGTACAAATGAAATTATTTATAGTAAAGTAAATGTATTGAAGTACATAATGACGACTTTGTAATTTCATGTTAAAGTAATTTTGTATGAACATAAGTACTGAAAGGTATGTAAATATTAAGGAATATTCAAGTTTTTTTTTAAATACAAACAACGTTTACGTGAAATTACAAATGTGTCATTCTTTAGCTCAAAACACCTACTTTCAGTGAATAGTTTTTACTTTGGGTAAGCAGCGAAAATAGCCAAATTGCTATTTTGACTTGCTTACGAACGAAAAATATGAAATTGATAAGACATACACGCACATTCGCATTATATGACAAAGGTATATTGATATAGAAAAATGTTTGCTGCCACAACATAATCACAGATTACCTAGACGTTTAATGTGAGTCAAAACATTCAAGACACAGCACTTTGGTAACAACCTACGTAAAAAAAGCAACTACTTACATCCTATAAGCACTGGTAAGCACTCACAAACATATATACACATTCAAAAGTTATAATTTAAATCAATAATTTTCAGCATTAGGGCCTATTACACATTTTTAAACAGTTCTACATTCTATAAGATTTATATACACAATAATCGTGCACCATACACTCAACACACAATGTATGTCTCTTTTGTAACAACATACTAATACGTAAAAATCTACAAACAAGTATTTGTATGTTCTAATATCCAAACAGGCTAAGTTATACTTTGGTCTCTTGGTATAAAAAAAATCACTCTGCACAGAATCTGGGCTCACTTCGTGTTTTAAGTGTAGCGGAGAACTGCCTCGAGGGAATAAATAAATATATGTAGCTCAGCACAGCCGACAAGGACATACCGTACGAATAGTAACAATACGTACGGGACACAATTTAAAAGAAATAAAGTCTAACAAATTAGAATCGTAGCATATATCCACTGTTAAATACAAATCTATACAAGTAGATGATTAGCAAATATTTCACCGAACAAAGTTATTGGTAATTGATTAAGTTATAGTAACAAGAAGTCTATATTGAGACATAAGTACAAAATTTCATAAAAATTCTATGAGTGTCTTGTTTTAATAGTATTCATGTGCATTACAATGGATAGTATGTATTAAAACCTACAAACATGCTACACAGTATGAAGATATGTTCTTATTTATACGCATAAATAACAAAGGCTTTACGTCATCTCACTCGTGTACTTGTTTCAGATACAGCTTGTATTCATGTAAGGTAAGTACAGCGAAAGTTCGAAACTACAAATAAACACGTAAAAACTCATATTATTATATCCTTTGATTTCTTTGAGACAGACACTGCCCCTTAATTTTTATTTGGAATAGGCCTAATATACTCTAAGATTTCTTATTTTCATGTTTCCGGTATAGCGAGGGTCTACAATTTCTAGAACCATGCAGTCAAAATAGAACCTGGTCAACTGTTTCTACATTTTAACTTTCCAAAACTGGTAGTCTCATTATATGCTTACAACTTTGAAGGGCTTATCTTTCGATGTTCAAATGGCGGAAGGAGCAAATTTTCTGTTTGTGACGTGTAGCTGTCCTTGCAATTCATAATAATAAGTTATTCATGATTTGATTTCAAACCTGTAACATTGTTTTTGTCGTTGCATGTAAGACAGACAAGTGTTCCATCTGGAACTACTTCACCAACGTTTATACTTGCCGTAGCAGATGGACATTTGATTTACACAAGGACATGCTCCCCATGCACTATATAGATTGTAAGTTTCTGCGTATTTGGAACAATGGAGGGGAACAGCCCAAGCTGTAAGGAAGACTGTGTTGTGTTTACGGTTTGTGCAGCCTTAAGGATATGAGTCGTTGTTTATTTTGTGGTACTTATTGCTTGCTTGAGTTATTATGGATTGGTACGCACATGCTGATATATTCAGTTGAAGTGAATGAAGTCATTTGAAAATGTTGTTTATCGGTTTTAAAGTTGGCATACTGGGAACATATAGTTTTTAATGTGTCTACACAACTTATTTATAAAACTTCTTGAAACTGTAATAAGCATTAAAATATGTATACCAGTAACACCTGAAATAATTTACATGACTTAACTTCAGTGCATATTTCACAAAACTTTGCTCCTAACTGTTAACCTACTTCTGGGCAACCGATAGCAAGGTGCTTATCGTTGCGAATTATTTTATGGTGTCTATGCCCACAGCCAGAAACCAGTGTCCACATGATTCAGTTGCCCGCTCTAAGGATTATTCAGATATAAATAATTTAAATGCGTCTGGACAGCTGACGACAACGTGCGTTTCGTTTCGGATTTATTTCAATCATATAAAAATGATTCAATTGCCCGATTTGAGGATTCGTCAGACGTAAATAATATTTAACGCTTTTGTACAGCTGATGAGAACGTGCATTTCGTTTCGGATTTATTTCAATCATATAAAAGTGATTTAATTGCCAGCTTTGTAGATTCTTCAGATATAAATAATTTTAATACTTCTATACAGCTGATGACAACGTGCATTTCATTGCATATTTATTGGAATCATATAAAATTTATTAGAATGCCACTTTGAGAATTCTTCAAATATAAATAATTTTAATACCTCCGTAGAGGTGATGTCAACGAGCATTTATTTGCGGATTTATTTGAATCATATAAAAAACGGTTCAATTGCCCACTTTGAAGATTCTTCAGATATAAATAATTTTAATACTTCTGTACAGCTGATGCCAACGTGCATTTCTTTGCGGATTTATTTTAATCATATAAAATGATTTAACTACCCGTTTTGAGGATTCTTCAGATATAAATAATTTTTATACTTCTGTACAGCTGATGCCAACGTGCATTTCTTTGCGGATTTATTTTAATCATTTAAAATGATTTAATTACCCGTTTTGAGGATTCTTCACATATAAATAATTTTTAAACTTCTGTACATCTGATGACAACGTGCATTTCGTTGCGGATTTATTTTAATCATATAAAATGATTTAACTACCCGTTTTGAGGATTCTTCACATATAAATAATTTTTATACTTCTGTACATCTGATACAACGTGCATTTCGTTGCGGATTAATTTTAATCATATAAAATGATTTAACTACCCGTTTTGAGGATTCTTCACATATAAATAATTTTTAAACTTCTGTACATCTGATGACAACGTGCATTTCGTTGCGGATTTATTTGAATCATATAAAAAATGCATTTGCCCGCTTTGAGGATTTTTCACACATGCATGTCTTAATACATCTGTACAGATGATGCAAACGTGCTTTTCATTGCGGATTTGTTTTAATCACAAAAAAAATATTTAACTGCCCGCTTTGACGATTTTCTGCTCGAGCTGTCGGAAGGGGAGGTTAGGTTTTTAATCTAGTCAGCTTCTTATTTTTATAACTGTAGAGGATTCGTAAAAAGTAACTTATAGTTGTGGGATGTTAACAACATCGATAATTATATGTAAATACGCTTAAAAAAAACAGAAGGCGTATCTGACAGTTAACATACTCTGTATCGAAATACGTGTCTGCATTTCAAATTTCATAGACATATTTCAAATAGTTTGAAAATAATTGAGAAAAAATATACTTACGAGCTGACAAACGGTGTATCTATTCATGCCTGCTCATTCTCTGCCTAAACACGTACTAGCATTTTAAATATCTGTGTAGTATGACAAATAGTATATAAATAATCGAGACATGTGCTTACGAGCTGACAGAATGCATAGGCAGTCAAACCAACTTATTCTGTATCTAAAAATGTGTCTGCATTTTAAATGTCATAGACATGTGTCAAAATATTCTGAATATAATTTATAAATATGCTTACGAACTGACAGAATGCGTAGGCAGTCATACCAACTTATTCTGTATCTAAATACATGTCTGCATTTTAAATGTCATAAACATGTGTCAAAATAGTTTCAAACTAATCGATAACTGAGCTTACAAACTAACAGAGAACGTATTTATTTGTACCAACTTATTCTAGGACTTAATCTGTTTTTGCATTTTAAATTTCATAAACATATGGCTAATAGTTTGGATATAATCGAGAACTATGCTTAAAAACTGACTGACGAAGTGTGTGTCTAGTAATATGAACTTATTCTGTATCTAAATACGTGTCTCCATTTTAAATTTCCTAGACATATGTCAAATAAATGGTAAATTATTGAGAACTATGCTTACAAACTGGCAGAGGACGTATTTGGTCATATTAACTTATTCTGGTACTTAATATGTTTTTGCGATTTGAATTTCATAGACATATGACAAATAGTTTGGAAATAATCTAGAACTATGCTTAGAAACTGACAAAGCAATACTAATGCACTCTAGCAGACAAAGAAGAAAACAAAGTGCGACACCAGTGACGCCTAACCGCCAACGATGGAAACATGACGTCACAGATTACGAGCGGAGAAAAACAAGTGACAGTCGAGAAAAATGTGACGTCACAAGCAGATGATTTAAGGGCGTGGTATACCGCAATTTTCATCATCATTTTTTCATTTTTTATTTGTACCAGATATTTTTTTTTCTTATTTTAGACACAAAATGGGACTAAATTTGGTTCTAATGACATTTTTTTTATCTCTCACAGTTTTCGCGTAATGGCTTGTTAAAGTCATATTTCGCATGTTTCCGTTTTAACGACTTCACTAAAACCAACTGATAAACCAAACTAAAAAAAAAAACAGTAGATAAAAACATTGCAGGCTACAATGACATGCTCATGAAATTAAAAAAAAAAATTTTGTATTTAAAAAATATATTGAATTTTTAAAATTTTTATTTTCAGTTTCAGCATTTTTTTAAAATTCAAATATTTTTTTTCTCTAATTTTATGAGCATGTCATTGCAGCCTGCAATGACTTTACCCACCGTGATTTTTTTGAGTTTGGTATATCAGTTGGTTTTAGTGTAGTCGTTTAAACGGAAACATGCAAAATATGACTTCAGCAAGCTATTACACGAAACTATGATAGATAAAAAAATTTCATAAGTTTAGTCACATGTTGTGTCTAAAATAAGAAAAAAATATCTGGTACAAATAAAAAACAAAAAAAATTCTAATGAAAATTGCGGTAGACTGCGCCCTTAAACAAACATGGCGGGATTGTAGCAGATGATGTAAACAAGTGACAATCGAAAAAAAATGAAAAATCAAATTTAAAAAACATGGCAGGCATGACGTCGTCAAATATGGCGGATATTACATCATCCAAGATGGCGGACGTTACATCACGTGACATCGTGGCGGCTATCTTGATTGTGTCATCAGCTGCTGCACGCTACACAGGCAGGAGCCAGTGTGCAGGCAGCCTCACTTTCTTACTACTACTCTGAAAATAAATAAGGTTAAACTTAAGTTTTCAATGAAATATTGGTTTAATTTTATTTATTGTATATTTTACGTTTTCGTCACCTCTTTTCATGACATGTGATTTTTGGGATTGTAGAGTGCGTATCTTGGGTGATTCTGTAACGATTTTCATATTTCAAAAACAGAGGAATCGTAAAAAACTCAGCAATTTAGCACTGCCCCAGTATCACTAATATTTGACTGCTCAATTGAAGAGATGATATGTACGCACTAGTAGTACGTTATGGCTGATTTTGGTGCAGGAGCTGGTGTGTGGTGCCCCCCTCCATGTTGTGATGTCACGGCCCCGGCTACCATGTTAGAGTACCTTAACCTTTAACATTGATCTTGACCTTGACGTCAAGGTCACCGAGTGTCAAATTACTAAAATTTTCCAAAATTTTGAAAATTAAAAAAAAATATTCTAAAAAAATATATATATTTTAATTTTTGAAATATATTACCTCCATCTTTTTCTGGCCACCATCTTCGAGTTTCTTCCGAATCATCCAAAAATTTTTCTAAATCGCATTCCATTCTAGCCCCACATATATTTAATAAAGAAAAAAAAGTTTTTATTTTACATGTTTTAATAAAAAGCTATTTTACAAGAAACTTTTTTTATAAATTTATTTAAATAATCACCTACATGCCCTACCTGGACGAACTCCATAGACACACTGACTCCCCCAACCACTTTTTACATGTATATATAAAATAACCATACCCCCTCCCCTATTAGTCCTTCCCCACCCCCACCCTAAACAAGAAGTAATTTAATTGGCTGTTAGTCACATGATGAATTTCGCCCCTCCACTTCCCCTACTTTACCAACTCATTTCCTTATCCTTCATCTATAAATTATATTTCATTTATAATTCTCACTAAAATAACATGACATCTTTGTCTTCACATAGCAGCTAGACGACCGTGAGGGAGTGATGACCATCAATTTAGACTGTATGGATCATCAATTTCAAAAGAATTCGACACTTTTCAAAAATTTTTTTAAAAATAATTTATAACGATAAATAAATGTCATTTATGAATATCAACTAACCGTCACTTCCTTCTGAGCTATATCTGATCGATTACCAATAAAATCATCCAATAAATTATTAAAAACCATTTTAATTATTATTTTTCCATTATAACTACAAGGACTTTATTTCCTACAGAACTCAACATCTACACTCACACTCCTACCAAATGAGCTACATTTATTTAAATTTCCGATAAACTCAATCAATTGTTAAAAAATAAAAAATTTTTCTGGGCACTTACATACGTAAGGCTCTTCAACTACTTTCAAACATGCCGTACACAACATCATCGAAGAAACTGACATATAATTTCATATTCATACTACTTATGCTAAACACACCACCCCTACACCACCGCACCCCAACTTACACACCTCAACAAATCCCCCCCCCCTAAAACTCTACAACACTCTCCGATGTTCCTGACAGAGCCTGTCCGAACTGTTAATTACACTCTTCTACAGTACATTTACGCATATCTGACATTCTCTCTGCTTAGCAAACAGTTATATATACACGACATCTCGCAGCCAAGCAAACAGCGTCATCAACTCTCATATCATTGGCTAGTTTGTGATACTGTCTCTGTTACTGTATATCACAATAGCCACTTTAAATAATAGGTATATATGGTGTGGTGACGCCCTCACGGGCACCGCTTTAAACAAGCAAAACAAATACAAATTATAAAGGAAACCCGGGAAATAATATATTGCCCACAAAGAAACACACATGGGGCATAAATTAATCACTCACCCGACTGTGGATGTCTTAAATAGACATAAGAAAAATCAAACTAACTCTGCACCAAGAATTTTCAATGGTCAACCATGACTGCTGTTTCGGAGAAGAAGGAAGAAGACCACAGATATCTTCAAGATATTCTTGTCCACAAATTAAATATGTGTTCGCTTCACTTAACGATTCGATAGGTCGAATCGCCGAGTGTAACAATAGTACTCTATAGAGTAATATTTATACAATGAAATAAGTGGCCATCTTTGAATACAATGAATTCAAAAAAATAAGTTTTAAGTTAGGATTTACACGAATAAAGAAAGATTATCATAAGTCTGGACTGACAGTAACATCAGAGTGTACAAAAGATTGTTGCATTATAATACAATAATTTATTTTGGCCATTAACACGTGAATTAAAGTATTACAAAACAAATTCAAATAGAAGTAGTAAAGATAACTGATAACGGGCACTTTGCCATATACTCTGAAACCAGAGCATAAAATAAATTATAACTATTAAAATAGTTACCTAATAAAATACAAATAGTGCCAAATGGCACACACTTCCCCCCTGAAACAAGAACCCAAGGTCAGCCCCGCATGGTAACACCAAACACCAACAAGACCTAAACAATTAACAATAAAAGAAACAACTAAAACTGTAATTACTCCCACTAGACACAACAGGCAAGAGAATGACTACAGAATGCTTAGAACACTGAGCTGGCGCTTGTGGAGCTTGCATCCGTGCGCAAGTCCTAAATTTAAACACACAAAAACAATAACAAATATCCAGATAATAGCAATACAAGATACAACAATAGAAACAAATCCTAGATTGTTTGGAGGTGGAGAGGGATGAGGATGTAGCAAAGGTAAGAGGTCACGAAAATTTATGCCTTTCGGCTGGGAAGATAACATAGTGTTCAATTGTGTAGTGAGAGAATCATTCAAGGTGAGATTTTGCAAAGTCGAAAAATGTAATGATGTGAGTTTAGTAGAAAATCTGGGTAGATGTAAGAAGGGTAAAGGTTGATCAAGGTGAATGGAAGAATGGATTTGTCCAAAGGTTTTGAAGAAAGGACTGACAAGGTCACAATGTGTAGCATTGCTAATAAAACCACTTCCAGATATGGAAAGAGTTAAAGGCGAGTCAGATTCCAAAGTTGTTCTACTAAAAAATGTGACATCAATAGGGCTTCGGGTGGCAAAGATCCAAAGTGATTTAGTTCTCAGTAGGAATGGTGATTCGAAATTGACAATAGATTTTTCAGAAAATCGAGATTTGGTTTACCAGAAAACGGATTAAATTCACAATTATTAACATGAGCATCATAAAATGGGAAGCCAGAAGGGCAAATGGTGAGTCCATAAGTTTTACAGTAAGTCAAGAATTTAGACTTCACAGGAGTAAAATGTTTTCTGTCCTGACTAACAATTAGAAATTCAGATGGATGCAATAAGATGTATTTATTTACTTTTGGAAATAACACAGGAAATGTGAAGATGTGGTTCCTTTGGAAGAAAGAATTTTGATTTTCCAAAGGGATATTGACCACAATATTGAGGGATGAATTATATACCACTGCTTGAACAGTGCTAAAACCATAATAAGAGTACAAATTTTCTAAAATAACTGGGACAATCATATGAAATCATGTGCTGAATCTGATACAAAATGTTTAAAAATTTACTAAAATTTAGAAGAGTAGAACTTAGTTTACCATAAACACTCGTCTCTGTAGGATGTTTCAGATCAAAGAGTTCTAGTCTAGCACTAGACAATGCTTCGCTCACTCTAAGTAACATGCTGCTAAGATCCAAACGAAAACTTATAACTACAATCTTGTCTCGAATTTCAGGTGTAGATTTATTAAAGTGTTTGAATAATGAATTATATTGTTCCAAATAGTTAGTGGCAAGAGTTTGAATTCCTTTAGTAGAATTAATAACACAGTCTTCCAAATTTTTTATCAAAACAAAATGTTTGCTAAGTTCATGGAAATACCATCTTGCACAACAGCCAAAGAATTTAATTTTTATTGCTAAAATTCTAAATCATCATTGTCCAAAGTTCAAAACACCATTTTCAGGATTTTCCCTCCGAAATCTAATGTTCCTCTCTTTTGTCTCACTGCCTGGGGAAGTAGAGAAGTAAGTGACATAGCTTCTGTCTTGAAAGTGGCAAGATTTTCTTCCATTTTTATAATAGCAAAATCAAAATTTTTATCAAAAGTGTTTTCGCTGTCCGAAACCGGATGATGTTCGCGAACTCCTGAAACTGAGTTAATCATAGAGTCCAATCGAATACATTGCTCATGTAACTCTAACAGATCAAAATTGAGAACGACTGAGAAATAACGGATCCGAAAAGATAATGTCTTCATCACTCTCAAAGATAACACCCGAATTAAGTGTATTTACTGCGACTGCAGCAACCAAGGAGTAACTGGCTACTGCCAGAAGGATGAACGACAAAACTGCAATATTGTTACCAAATTTCTCACAGGAACTGAAAACAAAAGAGTTATATAGAGTGCATTAAAACCAACATTCAAGAAGGTGAATGTTAAACGACGAAAATAAGCTTGGGGTAGGCTCCCAGCAGAGATAAGATCAGAAACCCACATGGCACCAGAAATCAACATGAGAGAATCCATAAAGGAGCTAAACTAATTTCCAAAAAGTACAAGACTTACATCCCAAATTAAGATTAACATAACTTAATATTTCTCTGGAGAAGTATAGTATCCTAACATAGCAAAATCCCAAAAATTCCCTTAGACAATAAGGAAACAAAAATGAAGAAAAAATTTCCCAAATATAATCTTCCAACTAGCTAGGATTCACCACATGTACAAATATTTTACACTATACAACACATTAAATAAATGACACGAATTTCACAAAGAAGATTCAATATTCATAATAAGCAAAAAAACTTAGAATTACCACCGCAGATTTTTGACACACGAGATCTCAAATCTGATCCAAAAGTGACTCGGACCAATGGTTGATCAGACCATGATCGACAAAATCAGGATCACATATATAAAGTCAATGAATAAGATATGAGCTTTAATTTTTGTTTGTTTGATCGGTTGGCCAACCTGTATTAAAAATAATTCACATTTAGGATACACCGATAGGGTCTGCAGCTCCTATGCAGTGTGAAATGGTCAAGCGTTGGTAGTTGAAGTTCTAGAATAAAATCTCTTCAAATGAGAAATGTGAGCTCTAGTAACATAGGCTCCAGAATTGGGGTCAGCCAAAGCATCAGAGACTGGCGTAAAGAAACGTTGGATTTGATAAGGTCCTGACCAACGGTAAGAAATTTTTGCCATTTTCTTGTCAACTGTGCGACTGACAGGGGGTGCTTTGCACAAAAAAAGTTTACCTACCTTGAAAAGATTATCGATACGATTTTTGTTATAACGTGCCCTACTTTTGAAATGAGCACTCTTGAGATACTTGAGCGCTGCTGCCCAAACTTTGCGTATGTTCGTCGGATCCTTAGGTAACAAATTATTAAGTTGCCACAAATTGGATAAATTATTATTTGGTGAAAACGTAAACAACAGATTAAAAGGAGTGTTTTTATGAGATTCATGTTTGGCAAAATTGAACGTCATTTGTAACCATGAAAGATGTTTATCCAGTTGGTTTGGTCCGTCGCATGAAAAGCAATTAGGGCTGAACGAAGTTTTCGATTGAAATACTCCGCATGCGAAGGAGGTGGGTTGCAAGGTCACAAAGTAATGTGGCGAATGCTGTGGGAAAAACACATATTCTTAAAAATTCTTGAAGTGAACTGTGGACCATTATCGGACACAATAGAAAGTGGAATGCCAAAATTTTGAAATACATGGGATTTAAGAGCTCTGACAGTAGATAAGGCATCAGCCTTTCGAAGTGGCACTAACCATACAAATTTTGAAAAAGCATCAACACACACTAGCAGAATATTATTTCCCATTTTACTTCTAGGAAAGGGACCAATAAAATAAATAAATAATTTTTCCGTACGTTTTTCAGCTACTTCAGATGACAACAAAACTAACAGAGTGTTTGTGCAGGTTTGCTCAGAGCGCACAATTAACAACATTTTACTCTTTCTGCGATATCAGTATTCATGTCTTTATAAATAAACTGTTGAAGAATAGCCTGAATAGTTTTGTTAATACCTAAATGTCCACCAAGAGGTGAAATATGGAAATATTCAAATATCATAGGTTTCAAACGATTTGGCAAAACAGCCTTTTTTTCTGTGCTAACGAGACCTACAACACAAGACATCTTTCGAAATAAAATATGGTTTATGTTCAACGCCTGATTTTAAATCTGTAACAATATTTTTCAAATAATTGTCCTTTTCTTGATGTTTTTTTAGATCAGAAAATGCCAAAACAAAATTAATTAAAACATTGCAATCTGAAATAATTTCTGGTTCTGGCATGGCACCTTCAAACATTCTAGATAAGGTGTCAGCTCCTACATTTTGAGTGCCTTTAATATGTTGAACTTTGAACTTTAAAGAAGAAATTTTCACAACCCAACGTCCAATTTTCCCTAACTGACGTAGATGTGCATGTAACCAATATAGAGCCTGATTATCGGTTTCAAGGAGAAGTTCTGCATGCTCTAAGTACTGACGGAATTTATCAATGCCAAACACAACAGCTAAACATTCTAATTCGTAAATAGTTGAAGATTTCTTTTCTAGTTGAGTGAGTGTACGTGATGCAAAGGCCACAGGTAAACGACAGCCATCCACTTCCTGAGCCAAAACAGCACCAAGCGCATGGCTTGAAGCATCCGTTTGTAAAATGAAAGGTTTTGTAAAATCTGGGATAGAGAGAACTGGCAGATTCATTAAATCATCCTTTAAAGTTTCAAATGCCTTTTGCAGTTCCTCACCCCACTCGAATTCGGTGTTTTTCTTTCTTAATTTATTTAAAGGTGCTGCCTTTTCAGCCAAATTAGGAATAAACTTACCAAAAAATTGAATAATGCCAATAAATCTTTCGGGGGTGGGAAATTTCTAATGGCTTTAGTTCTCTCAGAGTCAATAGAAAATCCAGGAGAGGAAATCCTATGACCTAAAAATTATATTTCGGAAACTGCAAAGTTAACCTTTGCGGGATTCACGGTAAGACCTGCCTTTTCCAAACGAGAAAATGTTTCATATAAATGTTCCAAATGCTGTTCAAAATTATCTGGATAATTTTAAAGGTCATCTAAGTAATTGTTAACAAATTTAAATTTAACATCATGGAAGATCATGTCTTAAAGTCTAGTAGTACCTGTGCCACGGTGGCTAAGCCAAACGGAACTCGTGTGAATTGATAAAGGTTCCACGGAACACAGAAACTTGTGATGGGTTTTGAGTCTGCAGTTAAGGGAATTTGGTGATATGCTGCATTTAAATCAATAGTTGTAAAAACTTTAGCCTTTCCAAACCAATTAGATGCAGAATGGAGGCCTGGAAGAGGTACTGAATCAATTTCAATTTTTTGGTTGTCTTTGCGAAAGCAAGAACCATACAGTGTTTATTGTTTGGTTTAGGCACCAAGAATGCAGGACTAGCATATTGAAAAGTGGATTGTTCAATGACACCTTTGTCTAAGAGATCCTGCACCTGTGTGCGTAAAATTTCCATTTGAGGGCCGGGGGGGGGTTGCTTATTTTATAAGGATGACTTTTGACCACATTATTATCGGTTAATTTGATTTGGTACTCAAGTAATTTTGTAAGACCTAATTCAGATGTCAAAACATTAGGAAAAGCTTTACAAAGTTTTTTTCAATTTTAGTATGCTGCTCAAATGACAAATGTTCTCCAAACTCTGAGATCTGGTTTGCATCAGCTTTAACCTTAGGCACAGTTTGAATTATTTTAGAGTTGGAAAAAACAATTTTCACATCTGGTGAAAATTAAAATAATATATATGTTCGGCCTGCATATCTAAAATAAGTCCTGTATTGGACATAAAGTCAGCACCCAGAATAAAGTCCAAACAGCGCTGTTTAGAAACGAGGCACTTATGTGACCAAGTGAAATTGTAAATTTTCAATTTTAAGGTAGCACAACATACAATAGGCAAGGGTCCTTTAGATGCTGTGTAGCATTGAACGTGACAAGGTTCTACTAATTTAATTAATTTTAATGCTCCTAATTTCTCAAACAATTTAGCAGAAATAATGGTTTGCGCTGATGTTGGATCTACTAAAGCGTTTAGTGATAATGTTCCCAGTTTCACTTCAACTTATGGAATGACTTTTATGGTGCCAACAATGTTTGGAAAATTAACTGTAAGCTTGGGAATGGTCTTAGTATTTACCTAGTCAAATGGACCGAACGAGGTTTTAAAATGTTAAGCATTACTAAACTGCTGAAATAGGTGAGCATTGTATTGTGTGTTGGCGTAATTGCCGGTAATTCGAGGAGGAACGCTCAATTTTCGCCCCCGCCCAACTTGTTTTTTTTAACTTGAAACAGACATCAATGGTGTGTCAAACTTTCTTGCAATATCTGCAACTAGGATTATCTTTAAATTGTTGTTCAGGATGAACATTACTCGGGACCTGGTCTTTCGGTTCAGAAACCCTGGTACTGGCTAACTGATTGAGGTTAGGTTGAAATTTAAATGGAATTTTCTTGTTATGTTTAGATTTGGGTGAATCAAACTTTGCAAATACATTTTCCCAATTTTTTTGGCATATCTGATATTCTGAGAATGAATGCATGTCTGATCTAATTCAGCAAAAGAGTTAGGTTTGATAAAAAAACCAAGCATGAAAGCTCTTCAGGATCCAAACCTTCAAGAATATAGTGTTAACAATTTCAACTTCATGTAAACCTAAGCCCAAAATGGTTCCCGCTTCTTTAATGCTATTGACATACACTGAAAGTGCTTCACTAGGTTTCTGTAGTCTGTTAAAAAGTCTTAGCTGCAATTGGGCTCGTAACCTGGATGGTATAGAAAAATTTAGAATACCTGCATGGTATTCATCAAACTAACTATGTCGAGCAATTGCCAAACTTGTGCGCTCACTAAGTGGCTCTAAGGTAAATGGATATATAACTTCCAAAAGTTGAGATTGAGGGATAGTGTTGCTACAATTTAATTTTACAAAAACTTTTTAAAAGTCCAGAAACCTATTTACTGTGAGGCCATCAGTAACTGGAAAATCTCTGAACATTTTCTCAAGAGAATGGGTAATTTTCCCAAATACAGGTGCAAATGTAGGTATAGTTGCATGGATTGTGTGTGACTGATACTGTGTAGCTGTTAGGGGGTGGCTATAAGATGGAGTGTATAACAAACCAGAGGTGTGAGGGATGTTGGATGATGTGATTGACATGGTGGAAAGAGCATGGACATGGGTGGAAGGATTAGGGTGGGTTATTGTGAAATTGGATGGTTCACACACATGCAAATCAGAGAAGTCTTGTTTGAGGGTGGTAGAAGGAATAACGTCAGTGGTTCTCTCTGAAAATTGGAAACTCACTTGTTCAGAATTTAAAGTGGTGTCCAGTAAGGACAGCGTTTTCTTAACAATAACATCTAAAGATTGGGCCTGAGATTCAGTAAGACCTTCATGGACAACAATTAAGTTACACACACGTTGATTAAGATGATTCAAGCGACGTTTGAGCCTAACATGTGAGGACGATGTAGCCTCATCATTTAAATTATCAAAAATCCTTTGGAGAGAAATCATTTTAGAGGTAGAGACACGATATTCATTCTTCACATTTATTTCTTTTAGAACGTCTAGATTAATAACCATATTTGAGTTTAACGCTATATACAAACAAGTGCGATAAGCAGCAGCAGAAATTTCTGCAGGTTGCACACCATTAATTGTGCACTCATATTGACACTCATCCTTGAGAAGGTGCTCAGGGACAATAGAAAGAGCCATAATTACATCAAATTCAACTACTACAACTATAATGAAAAATTAACTTAGCAGGTACCATGCACAGCAAACCCCATGATCATGCATAATTGAGGAAGCAGACAAAAACCCAACAACGATCTGCTAACATTTTGATCCATACCCTCCGGTCCCCTCAATCTCTAGATCTGCTGTCAACTGAGAGATACCACAGGCATACCTACCCCAACAACCATCTGCACTCCAAAGAGAGAGGTTAAACTAATGTATAGATCTAGTGGATCTGTTTTTGCTTGGACTAAGATGGTAAGTAAAATGGTTAAAGACCTGAGGCCGAGTACTTAAAGATATCAGTTATCAGTCCTGTAAATCACTTAAAAATTAACTTTAGATTTAGAAAAATGAAGGGACCAAAAAAGAAAATATAGATCAGATCATCCATTTATTTAATAGTTGAAAGCTCTTCGAGAAAGAACAACAAAACAAGATCAATTAATAACAAAAATATGTTGAGTATTACCATAAAAATATTTGTTCAAAACAATTCACAATTTTTTGACAAGAACTTATTTAGTAAAAATAATAATAATTATTTTATGTATGCATTTTTTAAGGGGATACCCGTTTAAAGAAAATTAAGTAGACTAAATAATCAACACTTTAAGTAAACATATTTTTTTAGGTTATTTGTCTAAAACTTTTGAATTTCTCAATTTCTCTTGTTAAAACATATAGATAATTAAAATTACATTGTCCAGTGAAATATAAACTCTATTGGCTTTAAAGTTTATGCTACTTGAAGGTCGGTGGTCTTCAATAAAAAATAAGAAAAAACTTGAAATACCGACATTAAGCTGCCCCAGCCATCGCAGACAGTAGACGGCAAGCGGGACAAATCCCACTACAGTGCTATTGAATTGGAGTAGAGTTACCCATCGAAACTACCAAATTAATCAGGAATCAGAAAGCCATAAAAATGGTGTGGTGACGCCCACATGGGCACCACTTTAAACAAGCAAAACAAGTACAAATTAAAAGGGAAACCTGTAAATAATAATTGCCCACAAAGAAACACACATGGGGCATAAATTAAACACTCACCCGACTGTGGATGTCTTAAATAGACATAAGAAAAATCGAACTAACTCTGCACCAAGAATTTTCAAAGGTCAACCATGATTGCTGTTTCGGAGACGAAATGAAAAAGACCACAGATTTCTTCAAGATATAGTTGTCCACAAATAAAATTTTTGTTCGCTTCTCTTAACGATTCGATAGGTCGAATCGCCGAGTGTAACAATAGTACTCTATAGAGTAATATTTATAAAATGAAATAAGTGGCCATCTTTGAATATAATTAATTCATAAAAATTAAGTTTTTAAGTTATGATTTACATGAATAAAAAAAGATTAGCATAAGTCTTGACTGACTGTAACATCAGAGTGTACAAACGATTGTTGCTTTAAAATACAATGATTTATTTTGACCATTAACATGTGAATTAAAGTATTACAAAACAAATTCAAATATAAGTAGTAAAGATGACTGATAGCGGGCACTTTGCCATATACTCTGAAACCAGAGCATAAAATAAATTACAACAATTAAAAATTGTTACCTAATAAAATACAAGTAGTGCCAAACGGCACACTCCTTATAGCATACTCCCTGTAGCCTTTCCCTATATTTATAGCATACCCTTCTACTCTCTCTACCTTGTAGCATACCACATGTAGCCTCTCATACCCCCTCCCTCCAGGCTTCCCTTACATTAAAGCATACCCCCCACAGCGAATAGAGTAAAGTCTGTCTCCCACGAATGGTTTCTTCTGGGATTCTTGTAGCTGTTTGCAGCACGATGTCCAGGTTTCCCACAGATGAAGCAGCCTTTTTGGTTTTTCTGTGTTACATCATTATGTCAGCCAGTAGTTTTGGATAGCAAATGTAGATCTGAGGTTTCGATTTCTCTTCCTGTAGGTGTATATTCTTGTTGCAGCAGCTGACTCTTCACAAAGTCGGTTGTTTGCTGGAGACTAGATATCTGAAGAGTAATTCTCAGTGGTTGAAATTCTGAGGTTAGCCCTCTAAGCAATAACATTGCTATTAGTGCATCTTCCTGTTTACATCCAGCATCTCTGACCTCTTGTGCTGTGCCCAATAATCTTGTCACACATTGCTCCATAATAGAGCATCTCTTGAGCTTGACATCAAATAACCTTTCTAGAAGACCACATACAATGTTTAGACCAGTGTCTTCGTAAGCTAGCTTTAATGCATCCCACATTTTCTTTGCAGTGTCTTTAACTTCACAGTGAACATGGCATTATGGAAATTTAAGACAGCACAAGCTTCCATGCCAGAAGAGATATTTAAGTTTCATGTATTATTCTTTGCTGTTCTGTCTTTAATTTAATACATGGAAAATTATTTAAATTGTAATATTTATTCTCGTCAAACACCCAAGTTAAATAAAAAATCTTTTTTTCCTCAATCATCACATTTAATTTACATATAGTCTTTAATCAACTACTTGTAAAACACCGCATCCCTTGAAAATATATCCAGTCTTCACTTTAAAATAATCAAATCATGTCCATGTATTGCATGATTAAACAACAAAAAACCCTTGTTTAGTGCTCTCATCAACTTTGTGTCGTCAACATGATCGCTACGGCCTCGTAACAGAAGCATAATATATGCTTCGTTGACCCTGTCACATATATTTTCAGTTTTGACAAGGAAGTCACACGCACCATCATAGTCATTGTCATGTCGGTAGTAGTAGTCATCACCAGCGAAGATGTCGCTAACAGAGGTGAAGCTACCACATTTCTAGTCGAAGATGTTCAACACAAGCCAGTTCTCATCATAACTTATTCCCTGATGTAGCTTAAATGCTGCTTCACTGCTACCACTCCCACTAGTTAAAGGTAATATCAAACATTTCCTATTCCATTTTTATTTCCGAAGTTAGTTGTAGTCATAGGAAAGTTACGTCGCATATAACCTCACACAAACTTATCTTCTTCAACCAATTTCGTAAATGTCATATAGTGGTACATGCTTAGTTTTGTTCGCTTTCTTACAATGTGTGTTGTAATATGGTACCGATTTAGAGTAATCGCATTCCAACCATACATTCTATTTCTTAACTCAGTGATTTTCCAACTCTGCTCAACGTTATCGAACCGGATATTCTTTCATACTATTAAGAAGTGTACAAAAGTTTTTGTCGAGTTCTTTTCAAATATGTCTTCAGACAAACTCAAAAAGCCGACCACTTCAGTACAATTACATTTTTGTGATAAATATCTGTAACACATATCATCGTAGATGTTTTGGCTTCTCAACTTTTAATACGTTCGTCGTAATCATCTTGTCACATTCTTAATTGACTGATAGACGTATATATACATTTGAATGTGTGCCCGCACTTCTAACACCCTAGTATAAAATAAACCAAACTGTTCTTTTGCATACATGTTTATCGTCTCGTACCGCCGGGCCTACCATGTCAACATGTACTGTAATTCATGTCACAGAATCTTCATGGGTATCTTGACCTCATTCACAAATTCTCCAGGCTGTTCATATACGAAACAGAAGTTTATAATGGCTTCATCATTAACACATCATTCGTAGTAGGTTCAGTTCTTCTTCGAGTTCATTCCAACATCGAACCTTGTTACTTTGCAGGGAGAATATCGTGAACTGTACTTATAATCTATACGTGCATATAGTTAACAGCTATTACAACATCAATATACAGTACAACACAGGTTCGTATTGCATTTACTTATTTCTAGTATCCATACAACATATACACACTCAAATGTCTTGTCACATTAGTTGTACTGGTATCTAGAAGGTGTTAACGCCGATTCTCACGAAGTTATTCTACACCTACATAATCGTTACAGTTTCCTTAAATGACGACTTATTGCTAGAGAGAAGAGACCTTCTTAAATACTAACCCGTATGCCGTTTCAAGTTGCTACTTTGTCCAATCCAGATATCGTAGTTTTCGCACTGGTACATACACCGAATAACACATTAAAATCATCCGATTTTACACACTCATACTGATTTTTTTTCATAAATACCTTTTTGCAGTAAGAACACGCACAATTAATTTTAATCTTCCCTGGAAGTGATTGCTACCTCTCCCTGTTGATGCTATTCGTATACTTACTTCAGTTATAAATGTAAGTTTTATCCTTTTATCGTATATCCAGTCCTGCATACATGTTTGTGACCAAAAATTTCATGTTTTATTTTCTATTGTATTCATATATACATTTCACAATTCTTTGCTAGCACTAAAATTATCATTTGAGAGATAAAGGAAAGAAGTCCTTTGTAGTTCATGTAATGGCTCTGTATTTTGTCGCGTCATACAAACCAAGATACTAAATTTTTCTCATCTTAAATTATGACGACGTTTTACTTTCTGAAAATGCATCTCGCCCTTTGCCGAAGGACATATCTGTAGAAGGTTACGGTACAGCAAGTAGCTAGTAACATTCTTCGAAGGGCAAGGTACTCCACTACAAATGTTTGGTAGCTGGCCGGAGCTCGGCGAGTGTCTCGACATGTCCACGCCCGCCCCCCTCCTTTCAAACCCACTGGAAACCGTACCGGCAAGAGGTGTACTGTTATCAGCCTTACTCTGTCTCTCTATCATGCATGCTACCAACATCCAGGCAAATGAAGTAAATGTATTTTAATTGGCTCAGTCTGAATAATTTTTCTTTTAACTTATGATGTTATTGAAAATATACAAATATACATATTAGTCTCTCTTAAAAATATTATTATTTCGCAATTTTTTATCTTCACAAATTAACTTACAATAAAAGTCGTACTTTGGAATCAGTTTTTAATTCGTGGTGTTTAGAAATATGATGGAATCGGATATTAATGTGCAAGGTAAAAATAATATGGCTTATGTTTAAATAGGAAAAATACTGAAGAATCTTCGTACGATTTTGGTTGTACTGTAATACTTGTTTCTACATATAATAAGTTTCTTGAAAGTTATGTATTGTGCCTGACAATGATATATAGGGTAGAAAGGAGTGGTCGTGAATAGTTCAGATGAGCCAAGTAGAAATTATTTTTCTGTATATGGTTTAGATATCGTATAAGTTAATGTAAGAGAATTTATATATTTTTTACGTATGGAATCGTTAAGAATGGTTAGGGCGAGTGAGAGATTTTGGTCAGCGACCAACATCGATGTCTTTACTGCTGGAAGAATGGTTAGATTTAAGTCTGACTGTGAGATAGTATATTGAAAGGAAATAAAGATGTATTTGAACTGTAATACGTATAGAAGAAACTCTTAAATATATGAAATAATGAAATTGGTTTCTAATTTACATACTATGTATGAAAGTGAATGAAGAAAATACCTGAAGCTTTACACACAAATATTTTTACTCCCGCTTATGAGATTAATACCATGAATTTCGCATTCATGTTGTGCATCCTACATGTTGTTTGTTGTTGGTGAAAAGAAAACACGTATATACAGGACAGAATCTTCCATCTTGAATAAAGTTAACTATAACTATTGGAACCTTGCTTTACGAAGAATGTTACAAGCTACTGGCTGTACCGTAACCTTTTAAGATATATATGTCCTTCGGCAAAGGGCGAGATGCTTTTTTCAGAAAGTAAAATGTCGTCGTAATTTAAGGTGATAAAAATTTAGTATCTTGTTTGTATCACGGGACAAAATACAGAGCCATGACACGAACTACAAAGGACTGTTTCCCTTTATCTCTCAATCGATATTTTTTAGTGTTGGCAAAGAATTTTGTAATGTATATATAAATACACTTGAAAATAAAAAAATGAAATTTTGTCACAAACATGTATGCAGGACTGGATTTACAATAAAAGGATAAAACTTTTATTTATAACTGAAGTAAGCATACGAATAGCATCAGTCGAGAGAGGTGATATTCCAATAGTGAAGAGGTAAACTCACTTCCAGTGAAGATTAAAAGTAATCGTGCGTGTACTTACTACAAGAAGGTATTTATGAAAAAAAATCAGTATGAGTGTGTAAAGCTGGATTATTTTAACGTGTTATTCGGAGTATGTACCAGTGCGAAAACATTGATATCTGGATTGGACATGGTAGAAATTTGAAACGGCTCACAGGTTAGTATTTTAGAAGATCTCGTCTCTCTAGCAATAAGTCATCATTTAAGGAAATTGTAACCATTATGTAGGTGTGGTATAACTTCGTGAGAATCGGCATTAACACATTCTATACACCAGTACAACTAATGCGACCAGACATTTGCATGTGTATATGTTGTATGGAGACAAGGAATAAGTAAATATAATACGAACCTGTGTCGTACTGTATATTGATGTTGTAAGAGCTATTAACTATATGCACGTATAGATTATAAGTACAGTTCACGATATTCTCCCTGCAAAACAACAAGATTCGATGATGGAATGAACTCGAGAAAAAATTGAACCTACTACGGATGATGTGTTAATGATAAAGCAATTATAAACATCTGTTTCGTATGTGAACAGCCTGGAAAATTTGTGAATGAGGTCAAGATACCGATGACGATTCTGTAACATGAATTACAGTACATGTTGACATGGTAGGCCAGGTGGTACGTGATGATTAATATTTCTGCAAAAGGACAGTTTGGTTTATTTTATACTAGGGTGTTAGAAGTGCGGGCACACATTCAAATGTATATATACGTCTATCAGTCAATTAAGAATGTGACAAGATGATTACGACGAATATATTAAATGTTGAGAAGCCAAAACATCTACGATTATATGTGTTACAGATATTTATCACAAAAATGTAATTGTACTGAAGTGGTCGGCTTTTTGAGTTTGTCTGAAGACATATATTGAAAAGAACTCAGCAAAAACTTTTGTACATTTCTTAATAGTATGAAAGAATGTCTGGTTCGATAACGTTGAACAGAGTTGGAAAATTACTGAGTTAAGAAATATAATGTATGTTTGGAATGTGATTACACTAAATCGGTATCATATTAAGACACACATTGTAGGAAAGCGAACAAGACGAAGCATGTACCACTATATGACATTTACGAAATTGGATGAATAAGACATGTTTGTGTAAGGTTATATGCGACGTAAGTTTCATGTGACCACAACTAACTTCGGAAATAAAAATTGAACAGGAAACATTTGATATTACCTGTATCTAGTGGTAGTGGTAGCAGTGAAGCAGCATTTTAGCTACATCAGTGAAAAAGTTATGATGAGATCTGTGCTCGTGTTGAACATCTTCAACTAGAACTGCGGTAGTTTCACCTCTGTTAGCGACAACTTCGCCGGTGATGACTACTACTACTGACATGACAATGACTATGATGGTGCATGTGACTTCCTTGTCAAAACTGGAAATATATCTGACTGGGTCAACAAAGCATAGATTACGATTCTGTTACGAGGCCTTAGCGATCATGTTGACGACACGAAGTTAATGAGAGCACTTAACTAGTGTTTTTTGTTGTTTAATCAGGCAATACATGGACATAACTTTGATTATTTTAAAGTTAAGACTGAATATATTTTCAAGGGATGCGGTGTTTGTTTTACAAGGAGTTGATTAAAGATTATTTGTAAATTAAATGTGATGATTGAGGAAACAGATCCTTTATTTAACTTGGGTGTTTGACGTGAATAAATATTAAGATTTGAATACTTTTTTCGTGAATAAAATTAAAGACAGAAAAGAAAATTGTAATATATGAAACTAGTATATCTGTTCTTTTATTGAACCTGGCCAGTGATATGAGATTTGATGAAGCTGTTTGCATGGCTGCAAGATGTCGTGTATATGTAACTGTTTGCTAAGCAGAGAGAAAGTCATATCTGTGTAAATGTACTGTAGAAGAGTGTAATTAACAGTTCTGACAGGAACATCAGAGAGGGTTGTTGAGGATATGTAGTTGGGGGGGGGGTGGTGTAGTGGTGGTGTGTTTAGCATAATTAGTATGAATATGGAATTATATGTCAGTTTATTCGATGTAGTTGGGTACGTCATGTCTGAAAGTAGTCGAAGAGTTTTACATATGTAAGTGTCCAGAAAAATTTATAATAAAAGAAGGAAGTGACGATTAGGTAATATTCATTAATGACACTTAAGTATATGTTTAAAATTATATTGAAAATATTTTTAAAAAATATAGAGTGATTTTGAAATGTTTATCAATACGAATTCTAAATCGACGGTCATTACTTCTCACGGTCGTCTAACTGCTATGTGAAGACAAAAGTGTCATGTTGTTTAGTGTGAATTATATATTTAGACGAAGGATAAGAAAGTGTTGGTAATGTAGCGGAAGTGGAGGGGGAAATTCATTATGTTACAAACAGCCAATTAAAATACTTCTTGATCAGGGTCGGGGAGGGGAAGCAAAATAGGGGAAGGGGTATGGTGACTTTATATTTACACTTAAAAATGGTGGGTGGAATCAGTGTGTCGAATGAGCTCGTCCGGGTAAGATGTGTCGGTGATTTTTTAAATAATTTTATATAAAAGTTTTTTATAATATAGATTTTTTCTAAAAAGTTTTAACATAAAAAAATAATATTATTAAATTAGTATTTATTAAACATATGAGGGGATAGAATGGAATGCGAGTAGGAAACATTTTCGGAGGACTGAAGAAACCCCAATATGGTGGCCAGAAACAAGATGGAGGTAATATTTATTTTGCAATTTTTTGGATTTTTTTAAATTTTTTGAAAATTTTAATATATATTTGGAGTTTTTCTACATATATTTTATAAAATTTGGAAAAATTGGTAATTTGACACTTGGTGACGTTGATGTCATGGTCAAGGTCAAGGTTATAGGTCAAGGTAATCCAACATGGTTGCCAGGGTCTTGACGTCACAACATATAAGGGGGCGCCACACTCAGGCTGGCGCCACACATCGACTCCTGCACCAAAATCGGCCAAAACATACTACTCGCACTTACCCCCTTAAAAAGGGGCAAGTGCGTAACCAAGACCTATATTAGATTACAGATTTTACTGAATCCACACATGACTGAAAGTACACTTTTAATATAAATTTCATAGGACATTCTAAAGAATAAGTTATATATATATATATATATATATATATATATATATATATATACAAAACTACAGTTACAGGATTATTAAAATCATTAAAAGACAATCTTTTCATAAATTGTAGTGCCTTTTCCCCACATAACCTAACAAAGATTTTAACACAAAAACATAACAATTCTTTGTGACAGAATTACTGCTTCTGTAGCTCTAGAAACAAAAACAAAGCATCAAAGCTGCATTTTCTGTTGATATTATATATTAATAATAGTTACAATGTTGTTATAACTTACTTGAGTGTTGCTGATGTGACTATTGTTTTCATCTTGTTGTGTTGACTAGCGTACTAGTGCTTTTCATCATGGCCGCCGAATGTTATTTATTGTGTAATGCGCCCAATAAATGAATGTAACTTCAAGCAGTTGATTAAAAGGTTGTGGGACCAGTCTGGCAAGAAAAGAAGCAGTACACAATGTATAAAATGTCAGTAATGATTGCACTTGTAGAATCACCGAGATAAGAAGTTCCGTGTGTCAAAAGATTTGATGGCTGGTAAGGATAGCAGCATGGCGGGTTTGACACTACCTTTTCCGCAGTTAACGGACACTAATTTCTCCGCTTGGTAATTTAGGATTGTGTCTTTACTTGAAGATAAAGGCATTCGCTGGGTAATAGATGATCTCAAGGCAAAGTCGGCAATGTCAGAACAAAAACGGAAGACTTACATCGCAGCAGAAGCTAGAGCTGAAAACACTATATTGCAGTGCATTTCTGACAGACATATGGAATATCTGCGGGATGCGCAAACGACCAAAGAAATGTTGGATTATTTGGGAAGAATCTTCGAAAGGACAAGTACCCTGTCCAAGTTGTTAGTTAGGAAGAAGCTGCTGTCTTTGAAGTGTACAGGGCCACTTCAAGAACATTTAATGAAATTTGATAAATTCATACGCAACCTTGAAGGTATGGAGACGTTGTTGGTGCAAGATGACAAAGTAAGCCCTTGATAAGTACAGCAATGTAATAATAGTGTTGGAAACAACGGATACAGAGTTAACCATAGATTTTGTAAAGTCTCGTTTGCTAGATGCCGAACTAAACATGGAAAATATCGGTACGATAAACAAAGAATCCAACGAATGTTTTCTCAAGGCCTCGAGTTTTCAGAGCTCTAAAAGGTGTTACTGATGCAACAATTTTGGACATTTCATCACAGATTGTCCAGGAAATTGAATATTCGTGGTTCGTCCAAAAATCGCTCCAGTTCTCGAGTACGAGGTAGAGGTCCTTATCATAACCATAGCAAAGCACATATTAGTGAAGAGAACCGTGACATAGTGTTTGTTGCTTCATTTGAATCTGAAAATGTGGTACTTTCCAGTGATTCATCCTCTGGTGTGTCATTTGTATTGGACAGTGGGGCTAGCGATCATCTAATGAAATCTGACCTTATTGAATACATGGAAAGCATTGAAGAATGAAAGCTGTCTGTTGACATGAAAATTGCTAACTGTGATGTTTTACGGTCCTCCCAAAAAGGTACGTTGAAGTTGTATCCCAGTGGAGACTATATTATTCTAGAAGCACTAGTAGTTCCAGGGCTATATCGTAAACTCTTGTCAGTTAGCAAAATTATTAAAAAGGGTCTGAACGTTCTATTTTCGGGGAAGAAAGCTACAATTTTGAAAGGAACTGAAGCCTGTGTTGAGTGTAACCTTGTTGGTAAATTGTATGTTGCTAAATTCTCTATCGACAGTGACTCATGAGGACAATTTGTGGCATAGAATGTTAGGACACGTAAATCGCTTCAGTTTAAAAGTAATGAAGTTGCCGGTGTTGGAAGAAATCTGTGGGCTGTGTCGTCAAGGTAAAGCCACGCGCTTAACATTCGACAAAGTGTAACTGCCTAGGTCAATTAGTTAGGCGGGTTCATTCACAGCGATGTTGCAGGGCCTGCAAATATAAATGGGGAAAAATACTTTCAAGTGACTGTTGACGATTACTCGCATTTTTGAAGTGTTTACTTGCTGACGGCAACGGATGAAGCTGCTGGAAACTTGATGGATTTAATTACTAGGTTAGAAGCAAGGTTTCGGCTAAACGAACGTGTCGTGTAAGGTGTGACAACGGAGGTAAGTATTCTTCAAATATTTTCGAAACTTTTTGTTAGAATAATGGTATTAAAATAGAATACACTTTCAGTGATAGCCCATCCATGAACAGCGTTAGTGAACGCATCATACGAACGCTCACAGACAGGGTATGCGCACTTTTTGTTGAAACAGAACTTCCTAAGCATTTGTGGGGAGAAACAGTCCGTACTGCAGCGTATCAGTGGAACAGATGCCCCACACAAGCCCTGTTTGGGAAAGTGCCAGCAGAAATGTTCTATGGGAAACTGGACTTGTCTAAGCTGAGGATTTTTGGCTGTAAAACATGGGCTGTAGTGCTGCCAAAGGGAAACAAGCATGACCCGCGAACTAAAGAAGGACGTTTTGTTGGGTACAATGCAAATGGGTACAGAATTTAGGGTCCCAAGACTGGAAAAATAACAGTTGCCCGGGATGTAACTTTTGATGAGAATGATTTCAGGTATAATGCCACAGACCCTTTAGCCCATGAACCAAACAGCATCAAGTTAACTACAGATGGGAAAGAAAAAGTACCAAAGAAGAAAAGTGTATCTGAAAAAACAAACTGTCGAGAACAAATCGAGTCGACAAGAAAAAACACGAAAAAAGAAGGCAAGTTAAGTTACCTGTAAAATTTCCAGACTATGAGTTGTACAGTTCTGAAATAAATACAGCCTATTGTTTGTGTACAGAAGAACCAGCAGATTTCAAAGAAGCCATTCAAGATGAAGGTTGGTGTAGTGCTATTAAAAAGGATTTGGATGCATTGGAAAATTTGAATGTGTGGACTCAATGTGAAATGCCTGTAAGTGAAAGGGCCATTGAAACTCTATGGGTGTTCAAAACTAAACAAGATGGTGTCAAGTGTGCAAGACTAGTGGCAAAAGGGTACCAGGAAAATAACTTCAGTGACAGGTATGCACCAGTGGAAAGGATATCAACAATTAGGATGTTATTGTCAAAAGCAGTTCAAGAAGACCTTGGAATGAAACCTTTAGATATTCCCACAGCATTCCTTAGCATTGAGTTGGAAAACACAGGTTACATCAAACCACCTGAGAGGACAAATATGGATAAAGGTGTAATAAAGCTAAACAAGACTTTGTACGGCTTGCGTAAAGCTCCTCGTTGTTGGAAGGAAAGAATTCACAATTTCTTCACATCTATAGGTTTAAAACGATCTAGTCATGACTTCAACTTGTACACAGGAATATTATATGTATGGGTGCTGATATTTGTGGATGACTGTCTCATTGTTGGGAATGGAAATGAAGTTGTGAATGCTTTGGAAAAATAGTTCAAGGCCAAGAACCTAGGAGAACCAGCTGTATTATGAGGCCTGGAAATAGAGAGGATGGAAAATGAGATCTGTTTATCACAAATTAGTTTCATTCAGAAGATACTCAGAAAATTTAACATGGATGAATGCAAAAATGTTAGTACGTCCATGGAAACAGGATTTTACGTAGAAGGAAATGAAGAAACCGTAGAAGTGCCATGTCGAGAGCTGGTGAGATGTTTGATGTATCTGTCTTTATGTAGTAAGCCAGACATATCTTTCCCAACCTCCTACCTGAGCAGATTTTTGGACAAACCATCGAACAGTTTTCGGAAAGCTGGAAAACGAGTACTTTGTTACCTAAAAGGCACAGAAAACCAGAAGCTTGTGTACAAGAGAACTGACGTTGGCACACTTGAAGCTTATTGTGATCCAGACTTGGCAAGAGATACGACGGAAAGGAAGAGCATATCTGGAGTAGCTGTCTACTTTTGTGGGAATCTTGTCTCTTGGATGTCAAAGAAGCAGACTACAGTAGCCTTAAGCACAGCAGAATCCGAGTACTATGCTGCTGCTTTGACTGAAACCGAACTTTTGTATGCAAGTGGTGTTGTGAATGATCTCAGTGCAAAGATTTCATGTCCTTTTGTATTTATAGACAATAAGAGTGCACTTAGTTTGATTAAGAACTACGAAAACAGCAATAGATCAAAACATGTAGACATTCGTGCGCATTTTATCAAAGACACTGTGTCTAAGGTATTGGTGTCAATCTCGTATGTTCCAACTGATCTTAATGTAGCAGATATTCTTACAAAATCTCTAGGATTTCAGAAACACAACCATTTTAAGGCCTAACTGGGTCTAAGGTCAATAGATTCTAGCTGACTGAGTGTTTCTTATGTGTGTTTCTTTTGATTGAGATATTTTTTTAAACCAAAACAAGTTATGTATTTTCAGTGAGCAACTTCAAGTTACCGTAACTTATAATTGAGGGGGTGTATTGATATTTGTATTAATAATTGTTACAATGTTGTCATAACTTACTTCAGTGTTGCTTATGTGACTTTATTGTTTTCATCTTGTTGTGTTGACTAGCTTAGTAGAGCTATTCATCATGGCCGCCGAATGTTGTTTACTGTGTAATGCGCCCAATAAATAAATGCAATTTCAAGCAGTTGATTAAAGTTTACATTCACGTACGTACGAATATAATTCTTGGTTGTGTGACTACAGAAATTCATAAAACACTTTTGTTTGCTTTGCTTTTTTAAAAGACTTATCAGTGTACACTATTCCTGGGTAAAGTGATTTTAATAACCTACGAAGGCAGAAAAAGGCACAAATTTCTCTATTCACATTGTTTGTTTAAAAGAGCTCAAAAAGTTTGTTAAAACACATACTGAATTTTCTGTTAGCAATCGATATAGCTTAGCATTCAGATGCACAGCGAGTAAGTTCTGGAAAAACGGGCGGATCGTGAGCAGTCTGATAAGGGCGTGGTGTTTTCTGGCAAAACATAGCTGGCTTTCACAGCCATGATAAGTCTACTTTATCTTTAAAAAAAGGGGGTGTACACTAAATTTCTCAGTGAATCAGCTGATAATGATAAAGGTTCATAGCTCACTTTGACAGCTCAACTGTCTTCACAAGCTGTTAAGGGAAACTGTATAGTGCTTCGACAATTTCGTTAAATCAGTGTGTAAATTATACTTAATACTTAGCCAAACTTTTCAAATAAAAATTATTAATAATACCATCAGGTGTAATTATATTTTATGTACAGGCACCAAAACTGTTTGAAAGGCACCAGTCTGAAGCACTTAAGTGTTTTGTACTTGATAGATGATAATATTCATTGCTTTACAATTTTCTGCATTTACAGTTAAATTTGCGCTGCAGTTAGCACTAAAAATATTTGTACTTTTCACTGTCAGTTACACTTTATTTTCTATACTGAAAATTACGCACATTTTTTTATGTCTAAAATAAACATATATTTTCTAGGCGAATGAGTCATAATTTACTCACCGGAAGCACAAGAACATTGTTTTTCCCATACAATAATGTTGCTCGATTATTTTGGTGAAGAGATTCGACATACTCTTTCGCAGAAAGTGGGACTATCCTGTGACCTTCCTCTGAGCTGACTGCTTGTAAACTTCGAGTGAACTGAAAATAATGAAAGCAAATCAGTTGTGCACTACAGTATTTACCTAGTGGGAGGGTGTAGGAATTGACAAATGAATGGTTGGACACTTCCGACAAAAACGCTTCATTTTTTAAAAAATATGTATACTGTCCGTGACAGAAACGAGCGACCCAGGACATGGGAATGTTCAAGCTAGACTCACGCTTGGGAATTTCTGGGGTAGCCAGTTTAAGTAATAGTCTTTTACTAGTACCCAGATAGTGATGTAGTAATTTGTGCGAACATCAATACCATGCTATAACGTTAAATAATTGGGCCGCTCATTTCTGTCACGCACTACACGTAACTGCTAAGAATCAAGCTCGGATTATCTGGTATGAGTAACTAAACCAATTCTCAATAATTAACAAAATATAATGTTTTCCTGTAGAAAATATTATATATTTACTTACTTATTTGTATTAACGTCATAGCTGATGTTAAGGTAAATAGTTATGGTACAGATAAACTTGAATGAGACAATATCAAGAAATAAGTTGTGTATTATCTTGAAACTTTATTAAGCCATTTTACTTAGCAGAGTTATATTAAATGTTAAACAAACATATGGCTAACACCAAATGTTCTATAAGTAAGTAAAGTAAAAGTAAATTATGGGATTATAATACGAAATAATTATGAAAAAAAGGGATTATACTACGAAATAATTATGGAAATACACATTCCATGCATACTCGTTTCCATGAACCTGCTTTAGATACAAAATTGAATAAAAAAAGGGTATTTATGTGCCTGACTGTAATCACTATAATGGGTAGCAAAATGATAAATTCTATAGCCGACAGAAATAAATCAAAACAAAGAAGTCGTGGGTGCAGCTAATAAGGAATACATTTCATTGTTTTCATAGTTAATTCAATGTTGATAGGTACTTAACCTAAACTGCCTTGACTTGCGTGTGTTGTTTATGGCAAAAATACTGTATTGGGAGTAGGACATTTAGTAGGCCTACATTCTAATAGTGATTTAAATAATCAATTTTACTTTATATACTTATTATATAGAAAAATAGTGTTCCCTCCCCCAACCCCGACAGACATTGAAGTTAGTTATTCAATAAAATATTTATTTTTCTACGAATTAATTTACTTTTCCGTATGTAAGAACCAGGCCATAATTTTCCTTTTATCGTTTGCCACTTCAACGAACTGAACACAGTCAATGGTTCAACAGTGTATCAAAGAATTATTAAATTTATTAATATTTTTACAACCACCTATACATCTAAGATCTGCTGTATTATCAGTAATACCTGGTTGTCCTCCTTACAACGCTTGTTATAAACTTTCGAGCTTACCTGTAGCTTTGCCTACACATATACCTTGAGAGGGGGTGTTTTATTCTACTGTTAAGTAGGTAGCGTGTTTAGGCCAGTCAAATTGTACTTAAGAGTGGTGTTTGACGGAATTAATTCCTACAGTTTTGAAACTTGGGAGTGCCTGTGTTAGACTACTAACTAGTTTTTCTTCTTCGTAGTTAGTGACCTCGCGCTGCCAATTTGGAAATAATGTCGTAAAAAGTGGTTTTAGGAAAAATATCTGTAACGGCTGGTTTTAACGAAAAATATTTTCCAATAAAAATTAAATGTATTTAAATGTATTTCATTTATCTACAAACAAGTTCTTGCTAACGTTTTCCGTAAAACCGGTGGTTCTTCCGTAATCGTCCAATATTTCTACCTAATTGTGAACCAATTTCATTAAATGGTATCATTATAACAATATTTATGCTTTAATATCTACTACGCATGTTGTGAATTTATGTCCAAAGTATCATTAAGAAATATTGTTTTGCATATATATATATGTATATATATATATATATGTATATATAATATATATATATGTATATATATAATATATATATATATGTATATATATAATATATATATATATATATATGGATTGTTACTAATACCAATGAATGGAGTTTTTTCAGCCCGTAACATTCGAACGTGACAAAGGGTTTTTCGTTCCATTTCTGTGCTGGTAGTACCTGTACTCATATTGTGCATAGTCTTACATTACATGTATTGCGTATTTTACAGTTTTTTTTTCTTTTTCGTTTCAGATGTGAAAATGGCAGTTGAAGTATAACATTTTTTAAATGAGGCAATTGTATCTTATTAAGAAGAAGTAAGCTTTCAGAATGTCAAGCTATAATTTTTTTTTATTTGTGAGCAATCACTGTCTTACAGTGATGTAGTAGTTGTGAAACAACGTGGACTCAATACGTCAGGAGATTCAAGCGAGATGTAACGGGAAAGTGCAGATGTTAAAGGACCTGACAACCATTGACATTCACATAAAATGCATAAATCAAACACGCATTAAAAATATTCATGCAACTGTAATAAGAAAAGGAAAATCTACACCCACACAATGTGTTAAACATACTATTCTTGCATTTCTTGACTTTAAAAAATGCTTGTTCTGCGCAGATGAAATTAATGAAAGGTACTAAAGAAAAGAGAAAAAAAAGCCTACGCAACTACGGGAAACAGTCTATCAAGTTAGGAGCCTAGCCATGAAAAACAACATTTTACAGGCTGCTAAGATTCGTATGACAAGTGGGGATGAGAAGTTACGTGTTGGATGTGTGTGTCTGATCTCGTTACATCTGACGCACACTATCACCACGCCTGTCTCACCGAATTCTTCACTCCATTAGGCAGTGGTGAGAAACATAGGGCGTCCTTTTACTAACATTGTCTCTTCAGCTATGGAAAACTTATATATTTAACCTGAATAGTGCCGTGAAGAATGCCAGTTTTCCTTGAAACAGCTTACTTATCAATTTACAGGCTACATTCCTTATGAAAAAACAGTAAAAGTAGGCTTGCAAGTAAGTATAGTGATGATGTTCTTATCACAAAATATAAACATAAAGTACCTATTGTGTGTTTTAAAGATACGGGAATACAATGCTCACTATAGCAGGGTATGTTGAGCGGAAGCAGTTTTATTCCGAAGAGCGTCTTAGAATTGATCAGACAGCAGTATAAATTATTAGAGAAGACATGAGATCGTAAGTATATGACACAAATCAATACCCCTCATCTGATAACTTTTTTGAGGATGTAAAATGTGTAGTCCTGAGACCACTGCTGATAATGATATTATAACAAAAATAAATAAATGTGGCTCTCCTCACAAATGGGAAAACAATTGCACTAACATTTCCCACGCAATAATATCAGCTACTAGACCACGATCGTACTTATCCACTTTAAAGATAGGACTCGCAGCAAACCTGAATAAGAAATATGCTTCCAAGAGCCTAGAAGACATCATTCCTTCATTAGTATTCTGTGCATCATATAATTTTCTGTCAATTTTTGAAATGTCTGCCATACTACAATCTCAGATAGTAGCTTCAGAATTCAGAAGAAACGTTTTCACAATTTGTTTGTGACAATGCCGATGTAAATATCTGCACGATAGATGGTAATAATGCCTTCCAAGCAATGGAAGGTAAACAGTCTATCACACCTTCGTCTTCCTTTACACATGATAAACCAATTCAAAAGTTGGAAAAAATTCCAAATGCAGACATATTAGGACGATTTAGGTACGTTCCTATCAAAATTTTCAGAGACGAGGTATTTCAGGACTTTCCAACAAAGTAATTGAGGATTTAAGTAAGATTAATGCTTTGGCAGAAGGCAGAGAAATATCAACTAGTGATTTTATGTGAATGTTTAGTAAACAGAAGAAAATGAATCACATCTATGGCTGAAATGGATAAATGGAAATGGCAACCGTATTGCATTGACAAATCACATATTGCTTTTCTCCTGTTCACAAACAGCCCACCTAGTAATTACAATACTGGGTATACATTTATTCTATTCGCAATGAAGATGTGCAAGTCACTGAACCAAAATATATAATTTGTCACTTTTGACCAACCCTTGTATATCGAAGTACGTGACGGGATGCACACTTTATTCGACGCGACACTACTTCGCACGACTCCTACTGGCTTCACCATATACGTGCTCATAGCCAATAAAGCTAATGTACTGTCACGGGTAAGTTACAGCTAATAAGTAGAGACATGAACTTTTCGCGAAAAGAAATTTGCCTCACTTTGTGTCTGTGACTTGTGTGCACGTCTGCAGACTTGCTTCACGGTCAGAGATTGGATGTTTTGACATTCGTGTGTCGTGGGGTTTTACACGCAAATCACAGACGTGTGGTGTTACCGTAACCTTATTGTGATTGGTACAGTCAAATGAGAAACGTCACCGTTCAAAGGCACGCTGCCAATATCTATGAAGCAGAACTGCAGACGTGCACATAAGGCACTGGAACAAAGTGGGGCAAAATTCTTTTCGCGAAAAGTTCATGTCTCTACTAATAAGCAAACAGTCATTACTATCAGAACTTCGTCCCTGTAAATTTCTGACCAATAGTGTGACAGTGCGGTAATAAGGTAACTTTGAGAGCTTTGCGTAAAAACAGCGCTAAAGCAAAGTATTAAAACTAGTCATATGAGCCGCAAACCTAGCAGGTCGTTAGTTGGCCGAACGGACTCTGGTTTAAAACGCGTCGAAGAAGTGTCGTTGCGGCCAATCGTCGTTTTTCAGAAATGTGAACAAGGTCGTCGTTCGACCATACATATCACATGGCAGGTCACGTCTGAGATTCTTGTCTGCAAGCAGCCTCGCATCTTTTGCTCAAACTTTATACTCTGGAAAAGAGTAGTCTAAAGCACAAGAATACGCACTGTCATGTTTTTATTGCCTCTCTTCCTGTTTTTTTTATCGCTGTGCTCTGGTTCTGTTCTATTTTTAGCCACATCGCATAACGCATGGAAAATTACGTCATCATGCCGCATATATAGTTTGCCCATACATTAAATTCAGAACAACTTTTAAAGGCTGTCTCTAAATAATGTTAGTCATAACTCGCATTGAATAAGACACCTCTGTTTACGGTTAAGTGAGCTTAAGTTTGCACATTTTAGGGCATATAACCAAAAAATGTATAATATATTAACCATAGTTTTTGGTATTCTAACACATTTTTCTGTATGACCGCGGGTCTATGTAAGTGTACAACTGTGAAATTGTTCCCAAATGGCAGCCCTAGTGATCGATAAAATTATCTGTTTTAGTAATGTATATATATACATTAATGGCACCACGCATGTACTTGCTTATTCTACCCGTGCTTTCTAAAATACTAGAATATTTAGTTTCGGAGCAAATTAGAGTTTATCTTGAAAGACATCAACTCACTGACAAGTACCAATCGGGTTTTTGTGCGGGTCACTGAATTGATAATGCACTTGTGAATATAATAGATGACACTAGATGTGCGACTGATATAACAATTGTAACCCTTCTTACTCTCGTAGACTTTAGCAAAGCCTTTCATAATGTTGAGCACGAATTTATGCTTGTTAAACTTCAAAGTAATTTTAATTTCTCCACAAGTATAGTCGTTTGGTTCAAGTCTTATTTGTCAGGTAGGTGTCAAAGTGTCATTTCTGGCAATTTTATATCTGATTGGTCAACAGTCAAAGCTAGTGTGTCACAAGATTCAGTTCTTTGTCTAGTTTTGTTTACATTATGTATAAACGACATATCGAACTCACGTAAATACGCCATCTTTATGCTAACGATTTACAAATGTATCCATATTTTCCTACATCGGATACAATCAAAAGAGTTGCTGAAATCAATACCAACCTGGAAGCTGCCCTTAACTGGTGTGCTGAAAATGGACTGTCAATTAATTCAAACAAGTTTCAGGCCGTTTTGTTTGGTAGCAATAAGACGTTACTGAAAACTGTTACCACCGTTTTTCGAGAAAAAAAAAAGTATTGGAAATGTGAAAATCGAGTTTACATCCTGAGTGAAAAACATAGGACTCATTTTGTACGGCACTTGAAATTGGTCTTCTCACAAGGCTAGCGTATGTAGGTGGGCGCTGGACACCCTTCAGTCGTTAAAACACGTAAAATATCAACTACACTTGCGCATTAAAAATACCTTGTCCAGGCACTTATTTTTCAATTGTTTGACCTCTGTGATGTATCTTACAGCGACCTTACTGACGAACAAGCAATTATATTGCAGGAGATTCAAAGTACATATGTAAGTTATATTTTAAACCTTAAATACGTGACCATATCTCAATTTTATGAAAAAAAAAATTGTCCTAGCAACGACTGGAAAACAGACGTTAATTACATTGCCTCCTTCTTCTAAGAAAGGTTGCATATTCTAAATCTCCTTCCTATTTAACAACCAAATTTGAATAAGTACTTTACCGTCATAAAATTGGTGCCCGCTCGAAAGCCACTCTGCCTCTGCTCATACCGAAGCATCGCACAAGTACTTATTCTAAATCTTTTACAGTTTCAGCAGCGCGCGCCTGGAATACACTGGAGGAACATGTAAAACAAATGTTGTCTCAGCCCACATTTAAAAGAGCTCTTTTAAATATTACAAACGCTGATTTTGATAGTACAGTGTGAACAGTGGATCATCTCACTTTCATTAACTTGGTGTGAATGTGTGCGTTATTGAATTGTGAACGACTTCTGTAATGTTTTACTTTACTTTTATTCTTATTTGTGTTTCGCAATATATTTTATTTTTGGTAATTTTTAGAGAATCTTCTTTGCTTATTGAATAATTTACTTTGATGATATTAAAAGCTGTAAGCACTGTTGTTAAGTTGTATACAAGGTAATTTCTCCTTAACTTCGCCTCACGTAAAAATAAGTTGAAATTAATAAATAAAATTAATTTATGTGTCGGTGAGAGTCACGTCCGGACGCTCCGGGTAAACGACTAAGAAGAGAGAACCGCCATAGGAGACTCCTGAGCATACGTGGCTATCAACTAGACATAAAGACTTATAAACAATGTAGTGACGACAATATCGAATTAAATGTTAGACGTTTCTGTATTGTTGGCGTATGACAAGATAGACGCAACGGCGGACGGCAGTAAACCATAAAATGAAAATAAAATTTTGTAGCTTATATGACCTCTTATAACTTCCCACGTTGTCATACACAATTACAAAAATTATTCCGTTTTGAATGTTGGTTAAATACATACAAAAATTATTTTCAAATGCACGGGCCATTTATAAGAACACTTTAATAGTAATTTATCTGGAAAAATAGCATTTAACTGAAAATTGATTGTTAGAATTGATTAGCTTGGTTTAAAAATTTTTACTTTCGCTTGAGAAATAGAAATAATCAATATTAGAATATTTTATTTAGAACGCAAAATATTGGACTGAATATTTTTATTTAATTGTGCCAGCCTTTCATTAAACCATTCATTTATAAAAATGAATAAAAATACACTATTTTGTTTAAAATCTTTGTAGTGTTTTAGTTAGGCGACAGCTGTAAGCTGTAACATAAACATCAAGCAAATATTATAGATAATGAGGGCGGCAGACACTAAAAATGTGTTATCTATATAACAATACAGCAAAGAATGCCCATGAAATCGCATTACATTTTGAATCTTAAATTCATTTAGTACCTGACTTTCGATACATTTTTCCGCAGCTAGTGACTGTGATAAACGTGTTGAATACTCCTTTATAATATTTAGCGCATGAATATAAACTGCGTTCAGGTAATTGTAAGTAATGTAGCATACTAAAACTTTTAATATACTGTGTAGTAATTATCAGCTAAAATCGTCTGTGATCATGCAATTCTCTGTTGACGACTCACCTAAGCGCGATTTAGAGTGGTTGTCCTAATTTATACGCACATAAAAAATTATAATTTTAGGGCCCTTGGCCTAAGCCAAACCCTTAAATTTGTGATAAAATAATTTTCAGCCAAAACTTTTCCTTAGAAGATGTATCGTAGCAATTTTTACGCACAAGTAAAATCGTTGTACCCTAAACGAAAATTCGAAACGTATTTTTAGGTAAGAATATTCTTCAATTAATACTAAACAATCCTGTTCAACTCTTGAAAAATTAAGTCTCAAATCATCATTCCTGATCTGAATGGAGTCCAAGTGGCACTCAAATCCTCGTATATTAATGTGTAAACATGCATTGGCTTTTGTACTTGCTTCTTGCTTTGTAACTAATACAGCCTCGGGTCAATCGATTTCTTCTCTCGGTGGTTGGCAGGGACCCAAAAACATATGTTGCAATTTTTTTAAATGGGGCCCCGACAGTGTATTTTTGAACAGGCCCTTTTCCTTTTGATTTCGGACCTTTACATGCTCTACATGCATCAAACATACGGCATTCTTTTACCACATATCCCGGTAATAGTGCCTTTAAAATTTAGACGTATATTTCGAGGGTTTTGTAAATGTGAAATGTACACCAATCGCAGTGTTGAGGAGATTCTTCAGCAATCTGGGACTTAAAATTTTGGCACAACTAGTTCAAAATGTGTCCGCTCCCTATCATTATCTCGTCCTTCCTGTAAGACCCACAATCTATAAAAGTAACGGACTTTTACCGCACCCAATAAATTATGACTATAGCCCTAAAACTAGAAATATTCTCGCATTTCGGTCGTTGATCCTTTTCTTTCCGCCCTAATAGAGAGCGAAGAGTAGAGTTGTCTAATTGGTCACTTTTGGTGTCCTAATCGCTCCGTGGCGGATACAAATTAACAATATTTTCCCAATTTTCCCCAAAATTTTATGAAAAGAGGTATGCGTTACTTGATGGTACGAATTTTTGTCTTCTCAAAGCAGCTAAATGACCCATGGATCATACTGAACAGATGAATTAAACTATTGAAATTTAAAAGTTTTATGAAATATCAAATGGATATTAAAAATACTTTAGTTAATTTCAAATTTAAAATATATTATGTATATATATATATATATATATATATATATATATATATATATATATATATATATGTATGTATTTTGAAAATCAGGGAAAAATGAAAAAAAAAATTCCTTAAAATTCCAAAAATTACCAAACTCACACATAATATTGGTAAAATATGTTTACAAAATTCTCGAAAAATTTAAAATATATAATTATTTTAATACGAGCAATAAAATGTATTTTACCGTCAATTACACCCTGCCTACACAGAGAAAAAAATATAGCAAAATAGAACAACATTTGTTTGAAACAACCAAATGGTATATTTCAGTACGTACAAACAAATGTACGGTTTGTCGCAACAAAATTATTTGTTTTGAATATGTTTGCTGTTTTAACCAAATGACGTGGTTGATGCAACCATACAGATATTGTTAAATCAAAAATACTTCCTTTGTTTGAGCAACCATTTGAGTATATGACGTTTAAATTATTTTGTTTGCTCTGATCACTAAAATACAGTTTTCTTTGTAAAGGAACTTATGTATAAATACAAAAAAAAATGGGCGCATACTGAATTGAACCTGCAACCTATACATTGCCGGTCACGTACTTCACAACTTGCGAACAACTACGTGCATTTTTACATACACACCACTGTTACTCGTTACTTCCTATAAATGTCATGGTTCTGATATTCTGGCTGACTCACGCTGTTTTCTTCTCCGTTGCCTTTACAAATTTACACAGAATATGCGGCAGAATATGGGTAGCATGAAATGCAAACTTTAATTAGACTCGTGTGTACTCGGCAAAATGTTTTTAACTGTTATAGCTATATTCATTAATTTAACCTAACGTCATTTGCAATAGAACACATAAGTTAATGCTCTAGAAATGTATTACATACGTATACTTAAAAAAATATGTTACAAGTTTTCTAAACCACAGTGTGTGTGTGTGTGTAAATGCGAACACGTGCATACCAAATAACAACAATTAAAAGTACGACTTCCCGAACGGACATATTTCGTCGCTTCCAATTAAATCGTTTCCTTGTTTTAATATCTGCAACGGTTAAATTTACCAACTATGTATTGTAAATCACAAATATGGTTGCCTCAAATAAATAAGACAGTATAAGCAAATACATAAAACAGTATAAGCAAGTTCGTAATTTTAACAGGATCAATTATTTCTGTTAAAACTACCATGTAACGAAATAATTTGTATAACCAACCAAGTTTATTTAAAATAAATTATATTAAACAAAATTATACTGTCGAAGCAAACAAATTCCAGTAGTATCTTCTACAATGCGATTGTTTATTTAACAGTAATTTATTTGTTGCATGAAAATAATCTCAACCTTATTTATTTATTTGTGGAAACAATCCATTCTCTCAACGTACTTGTAATTTCGGCCGTCATTTCTTAATGGTACTACCCCAGCAGCAACATACGTTGGGCCAATTGTGCATGTCATAAGCCATTATTTTGCAAGAATCGATGAATTTTCGGAATCAATTATTTTTTTGTTTTTGTATCATAAGCCTGACTGAGAAATGGAAGTTGGCATGCGTTTTACACATAATGTGTCACTAGTAGAATCTTTTGGCCGAATAACTCAGAAAATGCTTTGAATGTCCAATTTTTAAATTGGATTTTCCAAACTACGTTTTCAAATTATTTAATGTGTCTTTCAAACAACGCTTCTGTTTGGTGCACTTTTTCAGTGTAACAGAATCTCTCCTCCCAGGTATATCATTACACTGTTATCGTCACTACAAAAAAAGTCATCCATTATATTCTTTGTTTCAGTCATTAGATGTAGAGATGATGGTGTATCGCGGGAAAACTTGACTGTTTGCTGGATTTCAACACACGTTCAGCTTATTAGATTATTACTGGCTTTCTCTTGTACGTGGAGCTGTTGCCCTATTTTACTGAGCCAATAAGAATCCCGCTATTGTAATATTTGATGCCTACTGTTGGTCTTCAAATAGCTACGTTGTGTCAGACGTACATCATCCAATCTTATATGTTGCAAGAAACTACAGTATTTTCAAACGTATGTTGGCCCGAAACATTTTCGCGATATACCATCATCTCTAGATATAAGGTATTTTTCCTGTTTAGTTTTGAAGCTTGTGCTTCCTTAGTTTTAGTTGTTTGTACAGTAAGAGAAGTAGCTGAACCTACTGAGCAATTTAAATTTTTTTCGAATTTCTGAAGCAACTTTCACAATGTTTTCTTTTTTTCTGATTTTCTTTTCTATATTCCCAAGGTTTTTCTGAGATTAGTTTTTGCACTGCAGCTCTAAACAGCTGTTAACTACGTACTTCATTGGAGCACTTCTCTAAGATACATTATTCCCAGGAGGACGGAGAGGACCTGTGCTTTGAAATGTTTTCAAAAATCTTTGATAATCCATTTTTATATTTTTCAATTTCAGTTTTTACTCTTTGAAACCGTGATTTAAATTTGGACACTCTGATGCAGCACTTCTATGGTTTTATCTTTGCATTTACCTCCAATTTTACTTATCATGTCCAATGATAAATTATCAGTGTGTAATTTATTGCCTCTGTACTTCCTGTTTTTTCCTTATTGTTTCGATTATTGATCTTCCATTTCCTCCATTTGATTTTTTGTTAACACTAACTTACCTTTAGAATCTTTAAGACACTTCCTTCTTTACATGTTTTGTAGTCATCTTTCTCTTACTTTAGACATTTCTTGTGATGCCCAGGATTGTTTTCATTTTTTCTTTCAGTGTTACTTTTATCTCTATCTGTCCCTTCTCTTAAGTCGTGCACGTTATGCTTTCATGTTCTGTATCAACAACCTTTTTGTAAAGCCTTTCACTATTAAGTTAACCTTTTATTGTGCAGCTCAATATTTTTTGTGAAACTGATTTCTTTATTTAATTTTTTTTCTGAAATACTTTGCTTCCGATTACGCATTGAATGTGTTCCAAAGTAAACTAGCAATAATGCAGGATTGTGTCGTATTTCACCGTTTCATGATATTTATGTGGAATCTTATTTTGTTTTGCATTTACTTTTTAATTTGAGTATTTTTATCCTTTTTATTGCATACGCTGCTTCTCTTGTTTTCTTTAACTTTTCTCAAACACTTTTATTCCCACATTTCTTCCTTCTTCTTCATAAACTCTGCGTATTCATTTTGATCAACTAATATAAAATATAAGCCAAGATGCGATACAGTTATTACAGTACCGCTCACAATCATTCCCCTTATGCAGAACAAAATTTTTCTATGTTTTAGTTATTTAAGAGTTTTCAGTTATTTAAAACAACCGATTTTAATTAGTTGTTCACTTTGTTGGGTCATTCAATGGAACGATGTGTGCTGAGAAATAATGAAGATGCAACATACAATATACCTATCACTAATGTTAATATTAAAATATAACGGTTCAACTGTAAACTGGCTTGAAAAAACCAGAAATCCACAAGTCTAGCATTTTCCTCTGAAATTTCCGTTTATTGTGATTATTTTTCATAGTTCAGAATTGTTCAGTAGGTATGGGGCAGCAATTATCATAAGTTTAAAAGTCTACCTAGTTATGTCACGGTCAGTTTTATACAGTGCTGTGTAGCGAGTGACTTGGAAGACTGTTGTGGCAAAGTACAGAGCACTAGATGGCGATATTCCCCCTTTTGTGAGAAGGCACGATATGTATATGTGTGTATATATGTATATATATATACATATATATATATAGCCTGCATACATGTACAAAGTAAGAACAGGATAAATAAATAAAGACTTACATTTTAGGTAGATCTACTGAGCAAAATGTTGAACTTGCCTCTTTTAAAGTTTTTTATCACAATTGTGCAGTATAAGATTCATCGGTACAGTAGACTACGTTAAAACTATATTGTTTTTACTTTTTAGATTTGAGGGTTAGGGGGAGCAAACGCATGCTGTAATTAACATGAAATAATTTGAAAATAATAGTAGTAAATTTGATAGCCTGTTATATTAACGTGATTAATTGTTAAATGGAAGTTAACCAACAGGCAACCTGGACCCCTTAGGCCCATTCTACAGTGACACATTAGCGTAAACGTATCACGGAAATGAAAACGGAAGACACTCCGAATTCGTTCTGCAGTACGACGCAAGTGGACACGAATATACATCCGCCAACATAGGAGAGATGGGCAATGCCGAATTCAAACCAACTGACAGAATAACATACGTAATCGTCATGCGTTTCCATGGGCTGACAGTTCCGTGTCTGTATATAATGGGCCTATATAGTATGAACGCGTGAGTAAGAAGATAAATACAATTTTAGAGAAAAAAAATGTTTATCTAGGCATAGCTAAGTTAAAGAACAATAACTAGGCCTAAGCCATGTGGCTGAATATTTCGAAATCACTTTCTTAGACATCGACATATTTAGGCGTTCAAAGAATTGCCTGCCAAAATTAAACAGATAATTATTCAAGTTAATAATGCCACATATCATTTAATACTGGAAGGCAGCTCTTTTAAAAACAGATAATTTCCATCAACATTTTTATTTAGGTTTAAAGCTCCAAATTTATTATCAAAACAATATTTTAAGACCCATTAATTTTAATTGCATTCAATATAGATGCCTAATTTTATAGTAAATGACCTATTTGAATATGATACACAATGGGTTATTAACAAAATTGAATAAATTGGTTTTCCTGTAGACCTAATTTTCACTGGCAAGTTGTCTACCATACTTATAATGAAAGTTTAATTTATCTTGGCAATTGAAATGTTAGTGTGTTGTGGATTATTATAAGATTTGTTCTAAACATTTTAAAATTTTCTCAGGCGGTCTTATAGCCGTTGTAAGCAATTATATTTATGTAAATTACCCAATGGCAAAATATGCTGAGCCAATCTATCTGGTTTTACATTAACTAAAATAATATTAAGTGAATTTTATTTTAATATAATATAAGACCACTTTCAAAGCAATACAAAAAAATATTATTAGCGGTCGTACACTTTTGTAAGGCAAAAATCTAAGTTTTTCAGTTAAAAATTAAAATTTTACATCTGTAAATGATTCAAAGTATCTGCAATTATTTTTGGGCTTGGTGCTAGACATGCCAAAGTGGCAAAACCCCGATTGTGGAAAATGGAGGTTGTAAAAATTGCTGAAAATTCGCTTTGTTCCTTAATCTGAAACGTATGGATTGATATTGAAATTGTTTGTGGAATTAATAAATTTTTTACAATTTTATCACGAAATCAGAATTTTGCTATAAATGCTAAATAATTTAATAAAATGAACATAGGTAACTATTGCACCAACACAATACATAAACTCTTGAGACATTGGTGCTTATAATGCAACATTGGTTGTGCTTGCTCAAGTGTTTGTTGATCTGATTTATTTGTCATCAATGTAATACAGTAGTAGTTAGAAGTATAAAAATTATTTCAAAATTATGTATTTGTTTTATAATAGCATTATGCAAAAATATATTCACTGTGTAAGTGTGTATGGACCCAGAACTGAAATCTATTAAGAAACAGTACGACGAAGTATTGAATATTTATTCACACCTTCCACCTTTCAGCATTAAAATCTTACGAAGAATTAAATACAATAGTTGTTTACATAACTATTATCGATGTAAACTTAAATTAAAGATTCATTACGAAAGCAGTCTTGCAGCCTTAAAATAACAGTATAGTATGACATTTAATTAGTTTATCACCACATAAAACAATATTTCAAAGAAGTATTACAAAAATTGCATCCAGTCGTATTCTAGGAACTCTTAGGAACTAAATCTGTAGATCTTGATGAACATAGTAATATTACGCCCTGTCGTCTCCATCACTGTCGTAGTCACTGCACGGGCAAAGTTCCGATGCTGACTTGCTGAAAAAGACTCGTAAAACAATCGGCTGCTTGGGTGGATGTACTCCAGTAGCAAAATCACATATTTCATCTCAGTTTCATTCAAATGTATCAGATTGTTGTTAATAAGCTTCAAGGTATCAGACAAGGTTTTTAACTTTTAAAAGTTCTTCTTCTGAGCTAAAGGAATATTTGTAGAAAAATTGGCCAAGATATTCATTACGGTATAGTATCAACTTAACTATGAGCCACCGTATTGGTTCAGATTTTGAGTTCACTTTTCTTTGAACATACCTTTCAGTGAGTAGTCAAGGAACTGGGGCTGCTGAAGTTCAGTCACATCAAGAGGAGGATTTCTCTGCACATGCCATATTAAATTTTCCTAGTCTCTCGAAAGTTCGATTTTGGTAGTGATGATTTTCTTAGTTTTTTTTCGATAATTGCTTGCATGTTATCTGCTTCCACGTGTGTGTGACCTGATTCTAGAAAACTGTGGTTACTGCTGCCAGCTTTTTTCAGATGTCTTCGCATTTGTCAGTACATTCAGAATTATCAAAGTAAAGTAAATATTTTGATTCTACCCAGAACATGAGTAACAACAAATGTTTATCTCTAAACAGGCGTAAGGTAAAGTAGATAAAATGTAGTGGTATACACAAGAGGCAATTTCTTGTTTTCCTTGGCCTGCTATAGATTTACCCAACACATAACAGCAGGGTATCTTTTTGGTGTAAGTCATAGTCCATAAAATTATCTTGTAAAACGATACAAAACTTTGAACCATGGGCGTTGCCAGACATTTCTGAATATAAAAATTAAGAACATCTTATGTGAATCATTTGAACTTGCCATTTTGTCTTTTTTTGTATGCCTTTTCTTTTGAACCAAATCTAAGTGGGTATCTCTTTAATAATCTATTGTTTTACTTAAACTTTTTCAGTCGAAGCCCATGAAATTTGTAATGCATACATGTTGTACTGGTCACGAGTCATGCCATATTGCACTGGCGGCCTGGCACAAGTGTGCAAACCTCCACACCATGGACCATCCACATCCACATATACAACAACTCCTCCCCATTAACTTTATACAAAGTCTTCCAATTTTTTTTGGAGGCACCCGTCGACGTGTAGAAACTTTAACGTGGACCTATCTCTTCTATTTACTGGCAGGAAACCCTCTAAATGGAGTCCCTTCTCGTGTAGTAGTCGAGCCGCAGCCCTCTTTGTTTGAGTTAGCAGCCACTTGTGGCAGCTGCTCAGCAACTTACTCAACTGCTACTTCACCAGTTTTCCTGATGTTCTGGTAAGTGACCGCCAAACTACATTCCCCTCTTGGATGTCCTTCCCCTGTGCCCCTCTGGCTGGCCAACTTCTAACGTGTAGATTATTAACATGTCACCTATGCTGACCTCCCTGCTCGTCCCTGACATACACCAGCAGTCCTTCTCCTGATGTGACCCAACCAGGTATCCATTCGGGATCCCAGACTTATTTGCGGAGTCATACTCTATCACCTGCAGAAAAATGTCGCATGTGCCCTGCTGGTAAACCTGTGACCTGCTAGTCCTCAGGGTTGATATTGATTGTTTGATGATGCAATTTTTATAAGAGCTGTCTGTAGGAGTCGTCCTATTAACATCTCAACTGGTGTTTTCCATCCAGCATCTTCATATTGTCTCTGTGTTGTCCGCCATGCCAATAGAATTCGAGATAGTCGAGTTCTCCAGTCGCTCACAGCCAACTTTCTCAGTTTTGTTTCATGATCTGCACATTTCTTTCTGCCAGTCCATTGCTTGACAGTTTATAGGGAGGTGTAAATAGAATTTCTATCCCATTTTTGCTTGCAAATATTGCCATCGCCTGTGATGTGAATGTCGTCCCATTGTCTGCTACTGTCACATCTGGCAATCTAAGGCAGCTGAAACTGTCTCCGAGCTCGTGTACGACAATGCCAGCAGATGTATTTACGACATGCTTGATCTCTGGCCATTTGGAAAAAGCATCACTAACTATAAGGAAGGTCATTACCCAGATACGGACCAGCAAAATCCATATTTAACCTTGACCATGGTTTATCGGGTGGTCGTCAAGAACTCGTTTTCGCCTTGAGAGAGTCATTTTGGCATAGCTGACATATCTTACACTCTTTCACTAACTGTTTAATGGTTTAATCCAATTTTGGCCACCAGAGAAACTTAGCGCTGTCGCTTTCACGTGTAACACTCCGTCATGGTTTGCGTAAAGTAATTTGCCCATCTCCGACTGTAACTGAAGCGGAATCATCACTCGATTTCCCCACAGTAAAAATTCTTTGTGCAACGAAAGTTCCAGTCTGCGTACAGAATAAGACCGCAACTCCTCCCCCACTTGGTTGGACTACCCATTCTTCATATGCTTCATAACTTGGTTCAGTATGTGGTCCTTCACTGTTTCTGTTGTTATCTTTCTAAGATTCACTAACTCCTCTGTTGCTACTTCCAGCATAAGAATATCTGCTGGGGCTGGTACCTGCATCCCTGGACTAGGGAGGGGCAATCTGCTGAGAGCATCAGATAACTGAATCCGAGTCCCTGGTCTATATTCCAGATCGAAATTGTACTTAACTAACATTTGGCTCCATCTCAGCAGTCTAGGTGGTATAGTCTCTGGAATAGCCTTTTTTGGATGCAAAAATCGCAGGAGTGGCTTATGATCCATTCCTTGATGTCATATATTGCTTGAACTTTCGTCACCCTAAACACAAAAAACAATGCTTCCTTTTCTATATGCGCATAATTGCGCTGACATTTAAGTAAAGTTCTAGAACCAAATGCTAATGGAATTTTTCTTCCCTCGCACAGGTCATGTGCCAGTACCATTCCCACACCATATTCTGGAGCATCACATATTAGGACGAGTGGTTTAGTCAGGTCAAAATGGGCCAGCACCTGCTTAGACTCCTGAAATACTTTGCTGTGTACTTCTTTCCAGTACCATGAGGCATGTGCATTCAATAACCAGTGTATCAACTCCAACACACGCTTGCCTTGTTAGACGAGAACTTCTCGTAAAAGTTGAGTAACCCTAAGAATGCCTGGAGCTCTTTTTTACTGGTAGGCTGTGGTGCATTATCGATTGCCTCTACTTTACTGAAAAGAAGACAGATCCTCTCCTTACTTATCCTGTGACCCAGGAACACCACAGAGTCTAATACAAAAAAAAAAAACATTTCGATAACTTCAGTTAAAGTCTGACTTCCTGCAACCACTTCAAGACTTGGCGAACATGGCATTCGTGGACTTCATCATCGACGCCCGAGATGACGATGTTGTCTAGCAACACTACAGTTCCTGGTATCCCTGCCAGAAGTGCCTCCATGAGCCGCTGTAAAATGGCTGGACCACTGCTGATTCCGAATGGCAAGCATTTTACCTTAAACAAGCCCTTCATTATATTTACCGTGAGTAGCTCTGCTACCGCATCATCGACGTCCACCTGTAGATATGCTTCCTATAAGTCACACTTAGTATATCTGGCCTCCTTCCAATACTGCTAGTACCTCTGTCACTGTAGGCAACGGATAAACACTTGTTAAACATACACTGTTGACAGTCCCCTAGTAGTTGCCGCACGAAAAGATGAACCCATACTTTTTTAGACTTGGGATCACTGGTGTTGCCCACTTTGAAAAAGAAACTGGTTCGTATACTCCTCGTTGCATTAACTTATACATTTTTCTGCACACTTTCTGTCTCTATGCAAACGACACCGACCCACATTTTTAAATATTGGGTCACAGTCTCTTGCAGTACTGCTATGTTGACTTGTGGACCAGCATATTTGCCCAGGTTGCCAGCCACAAATACTAATGGGTATTTTTGCACAATCTTTGCAGCCCAGTCTTCCTGAACTTTATTTAGCACTACCAGCCTAATTCCAAGCTGTGCCAACCAATCACGTTCCAGCAGATTCGGCCCATGTTCTACCACTAAGAACAATTCCAGCTGCACTTCCTTGCGTTCCTTGAACTGTACAATTACCTCTTGCATCCCCAGTACTTTCAAATTTGTACTGGACCATGTGTGAAACGTCATATTTTCATTTTTAAAATGGGGCTTACCAGCCCACAATGATTTGTATGTGTGCCAACTGATAATTGGGTGATCTGCTCCCGTGTCAATTTCCGTGGCCAATGGTTGACCATTCAGCAGAACATTGGTTGACAACGGCTTTCTGAGTCTTTGTGGTAATTATATGTTGTAAAATGGGTATTCTGCAAACATATTCCCCTCTTCCATACCCACATCCACATGTTGCACTTCATATGCTGAATCAGCTTACTCTCAGTCTCCTCTACTACAAATTGACGTCTGCTTCTTTTTTGTTAGGCATGCTTGCTCAATGTGACCGTTATTTCTACAGAATCTGCAAACGGTATTTACATGTCGGCGCTGGTCGGCTGCATGGTTACCACTGCACCGCCAACCTGCCGAATTTCCTCTCGTTTTCCTAACTTTCTTGCTATGACATTCTAGTGTCGCACTACTAGTACTGGACAAGACACTCACTATAGCAAAAATACTTTGCAAATGGGCAAGTTTCATATGATAAAATTTTTATACATAAAATTTACACTGTCAAATTTCTTCATTTAGATACGATTGTTATAATTACTGTGGTAGGTAGAAATACAATATTAAAAAAATAAGTAATTATGTAATGATCATGTAACTTATATGTTACAATTAGCATTTTGTTAGGTGGAAATGATTTTTCACAAGTACAGTAGTAATAAGAAAAGAGGGAAAGGGTTGGGTAATGCCACACAACCATAAAATATTATATTACCTTATTAGATGCTAATGATAAGTTTGAGTAGATTATAGGTTACAATAATGTCAGGCCAAACAGCTTTTAGATTAAAGTTCATCTGAAATGCTGCGTGGCGCTGTGGAAATTTTTGGAAAATGGAAGCAGTCGTTCTACGATTTCCATGACCGCAACCATATTTGTTGCTGGCGATGGACCACGAGAAGCTTTTATTAATTGCCAATAGAGCAAGCACAATTGAGCATGCAAATTTAACCTCTTTAATATTCTACTGGGATTGTATATCGTACAAAATTTCTTCCGCCTTCGTACAAGGTCAGTTTAAGACTGTGTGTTACCTTAGCACTTCTCTTCAGATATGCAGTGAGAGCTTTATAAATCTATCAACTTCTGAATACGCCAACAATTCTTTCGGAAATCACAAATTTACGTTCCTTTGATCCCGTGAGCTAGAAGAACTAAGGTGGAACAACACATTATCAAAATAACACTCACGTTACGTTTCCAATAAAAAGTTGGTTTTGTGCGTGACGCAGAGAATAACGAACTAAATATTTTAACATTCTCCACATTTAAATGTAGTTAATCATACAGAGACGATTTTCATATTTACTGAATCTATCATAGGCATATGATTTTTATCTAAATAGCGTTCAAATTAAAACAGTCTAGTAGTTTAAATAGTTTAATCTTTTAGTTTACAAAAAAAAAAAAAACTCTTTGTAACAAACAATGAAAAGTGAAAAATGGCGAGTCAAAACCATTGTTTGTGTATTCATTGACATTTATTGTACCGAAAATGTATAAATTTCCTTAATCAAATTATGGTGGTGAATACAGCAATAGTTTAGAAGTAACTTGTCTTTGGAACGTAGGTCATTACAGAAGGATGCATGTTGTGAGGAGAATAACTGGACCTTACAGTAAGAGAAATTTAAGTACGTGGAATCCAACAGATGGAAATGCTTACCACATTTTTCCACAAGCCAAATTCCACTTATGACAACACACAGTGAATCAAATAACAATAGAAGCTGTTATTATTATTTTTAAAAAATCACCAATAATATTAAATTGTTTGAGAACATTATACCGCTTTGTGTTTTACACTAACAACTTATTTTTACATAATTTATAATTCTCTTATACAAATGAATAATGTCCTTTATAGTAACTACAATATCACAACATGTCCATTAAAATATAAATAAGCTACGCTCACAGCTACTGCTAGTAAAAACTGGTGAACTAAAAAATTTATTTTTGTCTTGTGTTTACTTGAACGACATATTCGGCATGGGAGAAAAAAATTGCATTCTAAGGTAAATTTTAATGGATTGGAGCTTTAATTTTTAAGAGGTGTAATCGTACATTGTGCCATACAAACGAATGAAGCAATATAATTTCATAACTTTACATATTGCCATAAATAGTGCTCTCAAAATTTCATGGCTATATTTGTTGCTAGTGGTGGGCCACGAGAAGCTTGTATTAGTTGCCAGTTCAGCAAGCACAACTAAGCATGCAAATTTAACCTCGTTAATATTGTACTGAGGGTGTATATCGTACAAAATAAATTCTTCCGCCTGCGTACAAGGTCAGTTAAAGAGTGTGAGGTATCTTAGCACTTCTCCTTGGTAAAATACTGTAAGCCATAGTTGTCAAATTCATGGTTTTTATTTGTTTTGTTTTTCGCCTTTTTTTAAAAAAGTACGTTTCTGTTATGTACTTTAAAAAGTAAATTTCTGTTAATGTACTTTAAAAAAATCATTTCTGTTAATGTAACTTAATAGAGCAATATAACTTCACACATTGCCATAAATTGTGTTCTCGAAATTTCATGACAGAGAAAAGTTGATCACGGTTACTGTTTTTGTGACACCTATATATACTGGGTTTTGTATGATTTAAGTAAACTTTTACAGTTCTGAGAGCATTACATTTTGGACGTTGTACATGTTTGTTGCAGAGTAAGTACCATTGTTTTCGGCTCTAAAGTAAATCGGAAGAATAAATGTCACCATATATACAATATATGTTGGCTTCCATTGTGAATGACTCTGTAAAATGTTATAAGTAAACACCCTCAGAATTCTCCAGTTTTACTGAAGTTGTACGAAACAATATATTGATACCGTGTTAAAAGAATATTTCGCTAGTTCAACTGCACTGTGTATTGTTGATCATCAGTGCTCAGTACATTGGCTACTGTCCCAGTGAGAAGCTAGGTTCACTCCAGACAAAGAAGGACTGGATTCAACACTCGTTCACCTGCAGTTTCGTTATTTGTTTGATTACTGAACTGAACCAGCGGCTGAACCAGGGGAAGGGAGCACCAGGAGCAAATGCCTCCTCCCGCCGTCGCAAGTGATTAGCCATATCGAACCCTGATAGCTAGAGCCAACGATTTTTCGCGAAAAGAATTCTGCAACAGTTTGTTTCAATGCCTTATGTGCACATACGCAGCCCTGCTTAATGGTCAGTGATTGGCTGTTTATAACTCTCAGCGTCTAGGGTTCTACCAGCAAACCACAGACGTGTGGTGTCGCAGTACCTTGTTCCTGTTGGCACAGTCAAGTAAGCCACGTGTGTGTAATAATACATTCTGCCAATATCATGAAGCAGAGCTTCATATGTGCACATAAGGCATTGAAACGAACTGTTGCAGAATTCTTTTTGCAAAAAATCGTCGGCTCTGCTGATAGCTGCTTACAGCCAACTAGGTCCGCATGTAAAATAAGTTGTTCGTTTTTTTTTTCAGAGGTACGACTGCGAAAATGTCGTTCGTTTGTCAAAGATACTACATTGCGAAAGGTCATTTGGTCTACGTGAAACGTTTTTAAAAACACCGTTACCGAAAAAATACTGAACAAGGTTAAAATTTGCACAGGTCCAAGACATTTTGGCCCAACTTAGCTTTTCAGTTTCATAGCGATAAATTTTGACATAGGTGTTCGCAGGGACTCCAGAAACTAACAAAATGATTTTTTAAATATTTTGTTAAAACTATTTACTTCTTCCAATACGCTAAAGACTAACGTTCAGTGTATTCATAGAGCACGCATATAACTTGTATACTGTACACGTTAGTGAACAGAGATCCGGACATGATCTAGCCAATTAAAATCAATACTTACATTTAAATAGTTTTGAAATCTAAAGACTTATAAAATTAATGACAATTGCAGTACAAAATAACAGAATATTTAACTCAACCTAAACAAATACATTGTATATACTTAATAATTAACTCAAAACGCAACCAAAATGTTTTTTGATGAACTACGCATCCTTTCGGTGCATTTTTAAATTCACAACTTGTCTTAAAACAACGACTACATTAAAATGTACGATATTTACTTATTATATTAAAATCATAAATCACAAATAAATGCATCGTTACACCCACTACAAACCCACCTCCGCAATCATTACTCAATCTGCTGATTCTCTTAAAAAGTGATTGGAAAATACATATTTAACATTAAACCATGCGACGGACGCGATGCGCTGTAGTTTTTGTGTTATACGCTTACGTTATTCATCCTTAAGGACGTTGGACACGTAAAAATTCAAAAATTTATATTTATGCCAAACACTGTTTAACTTTTGTACATCAGATAACATGTAATTCCCCCAAATAAAAAAAATAGGTCCCATAGTTTTAGCATAATCATCTATCAAAGTCACAAAATGGCAGTTGCGGTGTAGCCAAAATAATAAAAAAGTAATAACTTGCATAAACAAGACAATTCATATTGATACTTAATGATGTGAGCTATTTCAAGTCACGTTTGTAAACACAAAGCGATACAATTTTGTATTTTTTTTTTTTTTAATTTATGAAAATGAGTAGGTGTACATTTTTGTATAACTTTGACTTTTGGTTACTACTGAAATTTTTTAATTTAACTTCTGTCAAACATGTTATAAAATGCATTGACACACTGAATTAATTACTTTTTTTTTATTTTGGCTACACAAAAAATGGCCATTTCATGACTTTCATAAGAGATTATGCAAAAAATATGGGGCCTAATTTTTTTATTTGGGGAAATTAAGTGTTATATGATGCGCAAAAGTTGAAAAGTGTTTGGCACAAATATAAAAAATTAAGTTTTACGTGTCCAACGCCTTTAACGTCCAACCTTCTTGGCCTTCGGCAGAGATATGCATTAGCGTCCACTGATAATTTTGGTTACGACCACTAAACACACTGACGTCACCCGCTAAGAGTTCTGGAATACCAATGACATGTTCCTTTTTTCGGCCATCCGCAGTTATTTAATTTTTCATTTGTTTCTTACAATTAAACAGAGCTGCCCGGTTTTGCTTGATTTCCGAACAATACTGTTAGCATTTTTCCTACTGGGACCGGATGCCGGTTATCACAAGAAAACGTTATTTTATTCCTAACGTACCAAATGTTTTATTAATGGTGACTGGTGTATGGTAGTTTTCGCAGTTTTCCTTCACATTCACAAGGATACAAGTTCTTTCAATCTTTGGCTTTCTTGAGAAAACCACTTCACCATCTTACACATATTAAAATTGTATAAACTCGTGTAAGTATACATACCCTGCGATACCTGACGTAAATACATACACAATTATCAGATACGTCTGGAGGGGTCACACTTGGCTACAGCTCTCGCCTCTCAAGGCGGTGATCTCAGTTCTATTCCCGGCGGGGTTGACCCCTGGACTACCGCATGTGGGATACGCATTCAGTAAATTTCGCAATCCCTATTAGGTCTTATTTTTCCTGAAACTTTAAAACATCATTTAAAGATGAAAGGAGTTGTGATTTAAGAATATGAATTTTTGCATTAGCGAAAAAAAAAAAAAACATTGTAGGTATATTGCGTTACTGATAACACTATTTTCATTCTTAAGTGTCAGTTTTAATTGCGTTTTCAAAGTCGTAATTTCTAAATCTTTACATCCTCGGTCTCTGACTTGTATTAAAAATATGTTACGCTACCCAAGCAATTGATCCTCGCAGTGTATATTTATGTAAAAAATCACTCTTGGTAATAATTGCAATACTCAATCTTACGGTACCACAATGCACGTATAATGAAGTATTACTTTGATTTTAATGTGCTCAAACTTGGTTAAAATCGGCTTAATCTCTCTAGATATAAAGTTATTTTAGAGATAAGTCAGCGGTTTAACCAAGCCAGCAACATATGCTAGTTCCAGTAAACCATACCATTTGACAGATACTGCTGGACTTGATATTCTCATACGACTGAAAATTCCAGCATAAGACCCTCAGAACCCGAGTGGCGAGTATATGCACATCAATATCATTTTGAAGAGGGCTGACAAGCGCTCGGCTTGTGGGATTCTATGCACGACCATTTTCTCACGGTACAAACGCTTCCAGTCCCTCGCGAGTGTAAACATTTTCGAGTTCTCTACCCTTGCAAAATGTTTATAAACGCACCTGGCTTTACTGTAAATTCTTAAAAGAAACAGTTTGACGGCCTACGTTTCTTGAATGCCAAAATACGTAGAAATCAACATTATTATGCTAGCAACCGACATTCATTTCATTCAATTATATTTCTTTGAATGGAGTAAAATCTAGTTGATATCTTATAGTCAACTTGATTTTGTTTTTCGCTATCTCATCTTCCCTCCGTTATATTTTACTTTAATTGCAAGGGTAAAATATAATACAACATTTAATTTGTGTAATTAATCTAGGCTAATATTTACTATAGGCTGTGAAACTATTTTTCTCAGCAGATTGAATTCTGTCCGTTCGAAGGTTTGGTGATTCAGCGCACACTGATATGCCGGCATATTTAACATATATTTTTAATACAGGTCGTCAACTTAGATGGCTTTATCTTGTTTGAGTAAAGTATTTCTTACGTTGTCTACTTACGGTTAATTTACGTTTCTTTTTTTAACCTCACATTAATGCAACCAGCAAAAACTTTTTTTTAACCAGAGCAAATAATATATTTAAATTGTTTTCAAAAATTCGTTTTAAATACATTTTTACTATTATTTAGAATACTATAACTTAAGTAATTCTTACTTTTTATCTACCCTAATATGGTATTTGTTAGCTACATGGTTTGTTAAAATAAAGTATTAATTTATAATTTTGCTTTAATTGTATTATAATGTTTGCAGTATCAACTCAATACAGGAAGGCTTTTAACTGGGCTATACGACTGGTTTTAAAAATAACATTGTCGAAACAATTTATAGAAAAGTTTAACGAATATTCTCCACTTCTGTAACGCGTTTACGAACATCACGAAACATATTCTAAAGGTAGTAAAATATGCACAAGAATGCTGACAAAATTTGTATAGGCAGATAGAACAATCCCATTTTATTACAAGGGGGTAGTCGCAGCTAGAACCCGTTATCACACGGGACGAGGGTTCGACCCCGGAAGGTATACATATTTTACGGTGTTGAATATGAATATATCATTTGTATTATTATTTATGTTGCGTATGTGAACTTTTTTTGTCTTGTTCACGTAAACTAATTTGTACTTTAAGATAAATGTCAAACACATAAATAGTATTCACATTACACTGGCTTCTAACTTTACAGTCTTACTCAAACAGAAATATCCGTTTTCGTTTCCAGAGACCTAAGATTACAAGATGATCACAAATACTCTGTACCGCATTGGTCGTAAGCGCATTATATGCTTTTCAGCGCATTATATGCTCACACATAAAAAAAATTAGCTGAAAAACAGGTATTTTATCTAGTCTTTTGCGCGACAACAATGGTATATTATAGCGGTAAAGATTCCTAACAATAAAAATATTTATATTACTGTATGGATGTATATGTGTGTACTTGACAAATTTAATTTACTGTATATAACGTACTCACGGATAAATTAACTAAATGAGTTTATTACATATAATAAACAATAGGCAACAAAATTACTAAGTAATACAAAGCCCATATTGAATAACCTATTGTTTATAAAAAATGATTTTGCAGCCCAATAAATAATCGAGGAGTTTGCTAAAATAAAGGCCTCAGTGAGAAAATTACATTTTGATATAATGTCAGGTGTAATGTTTCGGAGATATTCGTTTTTGTTTAGGGCACGTCTCTTTCATGTGGTTTTCTCTTAATACAAATGAACAGTAGGTACTTGCATTACATAAATTAACAATAGTTACTATAAACACAGTTAAACATGAAACAGCAATTATTTATATATAGCACTGCGGTAACAGCACAGATCAAAACAAAAACTAATAATTGGGTGAGAAATTGAGATATCGGTTGTAAAATTGCTGTGTATCTTTCATGTATATGAAGGAGCACGATAAACTGTTTGATGGAAGAAAGCCCTTAGCTTATTCAAGTCTTTATTTCAGCCAGCTCCTCAATAATGGTACGGGTAGGTAGTTTCATGACATTACTACTGTAATGTCAGCTACTCTGTGGCTTCGCATTGTTGATAAACTAAGAGTTAAAAATTTAACAATGCTGAAAATATGGTCTTTCTCTGCCAAGCTGTAAACCCAGCAGCAAACAGTTTATTTACGGTGGCGTGTCCAGGCTTTACGAACAATTGACGTAATCAGCAAATATTATTCGCTAATAAATAGTTTCAAAATGCAGTCCTCGTACTTAATATACATAACAGTTGCTGTTAATATTTTTCCAATTGTAAAAAAAAAATAGCAAATAAACTTTTATACAATTAAAACACTATCTCTGATTTTTGCGACAGCCCTCAGGAAGCGATAATAAGGGAGCAAACAAAAATAGTCTTTCATGATTGTAGATAATATATTAAATAACGATTACAATAGCATTTAAAAGTAGTTTCAGAAAGTCCGTGAATATTGTTGGCTTGGTAGGCTACATTATGAATTGAAGTGGACTGAAGGATATCTTTAGCACTGTCTATGCACCAGTATCAACCGACAAAATTTTTACTGGTCATGCATATGCTAGAGAAGTGAGAGGAAATATTTTGGCAGAGTTAGCTTTGGGAAAATAATTTTTACAGAAAATGCACACACCTGTGTTGCTCGAAACCCTTCACACTACTGATAAATCGTATTTAACCAAGATTCAGAGCAAAATCTTCCAAACTTCAGCTAAGATATTCGCAGATCAATTTACTGAGTGAGTGATTTTGGTCAGCGCTTAATATCTAGATCTTGAGCGCTGGTGAGAAGTGACATGAGGTGAGCATGGAGCAACGTCGGAATGAAAGGGTAGGGAAAGTGGAAGATCCCCGAGAAAACCCGCCGACCAACGGCATCAACTTACTGAGCTAACAAAAAATGGTCCAACTGCTAAGCTCGAGGTAAAGTACTTCAATATGGTAACAATATTGAAACCGTTCATAGAAGCAGAAAGTTCGGGTATTTGGCTTTTATATTTGATATTTGAAATATGTGCAACAAATGGTGCTTTTCTTCCATGCAAGTGGCCATTTCCTGTATGTCAAATCATGCTACCTATACCTTCAGGATAAGCTGAACTTAAAATCCCAGACGGATCCACCAAAGTATGCGAAGATCGTCACTGATGTGAATTGCACTATCAGATGCTCTGAGATATTTTGGTCGGAAATCTAGAGTGATATGTCAATAAACAAATGGTTGAGTTATTATAAACAGTATTTTGGACAAAATGAAACTTGGAATGCCACCTCTTTTAAAAGTTTGCGATAAACTGGAAGAATTTTGTGGCATTTCTTTCAATACGCCAGAGCAGCACGTTCAGTTGCGAGAATCTCGAAGGGAACAGGACGACGATAATGCTGAACATTTTCCCCAGTGGTTTTCTGCTCACAACCAGTTTACAGTTGTATGTGATAAACATGTCAATAGTTCTGGAGTAATCCGAAGCGAACAGGTTCAATCATACAATTCTTCAGAAATTTGTGAGTCACTAATGAACCACACAGTGGATTTAATTTTAAGGATCTTAAATGTCTTCCAAAAAAAGAGCAATTCCTCTTGCAGCACAGTAAATGGGTGTTAAAATACATGATGCGGTAGTACTTGCTGACCCTACCTTGCTTTTCCAAAGGATATATTTAGCTAAATGTTGATAAAGGACTTGAAAAGTTTACTTGCAAAAATTATCCCCTTTCCCATTCTCTTTATTTGATTATGTAGGAACGAGAAAGTCTTAGAAATCAGTCATATAAACCGTATTCTCACAACTATTACAAGAACCTGACCATGGAAAGGTAGTGTACATCGTGGATGGCAGATAACTTGTACACAGAATACTGTGACATCAACAAGAAACATTTCCCACAAAATGAAATCATTACATTGCGTATTTAAAAAAGCACTACCCAGAAAGTCCTGAAAACGGCAGTACAAAAAAGCTGAATGTATTCGAAGTTCTCGAGTAAACCAGTCAAGTGGCACCATATTTGAGGAAACAACACTAGCATGTGTGTCCCATGATTCAATTCTTTCTTCGAAAGAAAATAAAGCAAGACTTATCATCATGTTGAGCATAAAATTACGACATTCTGATAACATTTTCAAACAGGCTGTATAGGATGTTTATACACTCATTGTAAATGCATCACTAGATATGCCAACTGGGTATGAATCTGCTGATGTTGTTGATGAAATTTACTTGTTAGTTCTCGTGTCAGCTTTAGCATTCACTAGATCTAACATTTATTTTCTTAAGCCTGGTAGAGGAAATGTTTCCAACCAGCTCTATTCCTGAAAAATCTTGTAGCAGAAAACGTTATAATTCTGCATGCCTTCAGTGGTAGTGAAATCACTTCTTCCTTCTTTCGATAAGGTAAACCTAAGTTCGTAAATATTTTAGAGAAGAGCAGTAGTTTACAAGACGCTGTAAAAGTTTTCATGGACCCAAACTCTACTACAGACCTAGTCGAAGCACCTGGAGGAAAATTCGTTATAGTTCTTTATGGAGCAGAAGATGAAGGAGTATTCTTCAACCTTCATTGATTCCACTGCCTTGCAAAATCTCTTACAAAGCGTAAATTCAATCTTGCGTCACTTTCTCCAACTGAAGCAACCTTGCATCAACATTCTCTGCGAGCTTTTTATCAAATTTAACAGTGGCATTGAATCACTGTCTCCTCAAGAATGGGGCTAGAAATAGACAAAACACGGATTAGTGCCTATTCCTACCTCAAAAGAACCTGCACCTGAAACTGTCTTAAAATATATTTCATGTAAATGCAAAAAAGGGTGTACACAATTGTGTGACTGCAGAAATGTTGGTTAAAAATGATCTGCAATATTTGCAACATGTAAGGCACAGTCATGCTTAAATGTGGAAGTCATTTCCGAAGAATTTGCTTACCTAGATTAAGATGATGTATTAGTTCCCAAAGAAAATTAAGATCTATTTGGTGACCCTGTTAGAATAGATATGCCTTTAGTAGGTGACGTCACATCTTCATCGAAAAGGATAAAACTAACCAGTAACAAAAGCAAAATTGACTATTTCTTACAAGGTAATTATTTGATGCACGAAAAACACATATGTTAGACCTCTCAGTGTCACTGTGTCTCAGCCACAGACTTTTCCACAATGCATTCAGAGACTTTTTAATGAAACAGGGTTTATTGCAACTTAATATTAAGCCATTATCGACAACCTATAATGTTTATATATATATATATATATATATATATATATATATATATATAGGTGTGTGTGTGTGTACATATTTTCGTTAGTACGTGTATAGATGCATAAGTATATCACAGCAGCAGTAATTACTTTCTAATGACAATTAAACATTTATCATTACTAAAATGGGCATAACATATCATGAAAAACATTAACTTAGCTTATCTGTTAATAATTCGGTACAAATATTGGGCGATTACGAAAAAAAAAAACATGGGTTTTGCGATAGAAATCAACATTACCTTTTTGTACAAAATTTGAAGTTCTTTAATTTTTACGTGAAAACATTTTTTTGTTAAAACCCATACTTTTTGGCACCATTTTTTTTCCAATATGATGGCCCAAGCTCACCTCATACGCGGTAGAAAAACAAGTATGCAGGGTGTGTCGGGAGGAAAGGTACATGCTTTGAGTGGTGATAGTACTGGTGATACTGAACAAAGTGATTATAGCAAACATATGCCCAGTTCTTAACTATTTCGGAGAAACCGAATAAAAACAAGAAACGTACAGGTGACTATAAATCACGATAATGTTATTGACGTTTTTTTTTATTGTGTACATTTCCTCACAAAACATGTTCAAACACTCCACCACGAATTTCAATGCATTTTGCTGCTTTGATAAGACACCTGCTGTGTTGCTGGTCTGAGCTCATTAGTGCATTGCTTTACTTGAGCACAAGCATGGTATATACGAGCGAGAAGTTCCTCTCTTGTGTCCACCCTGCACGCGTAGACTTCGCTTTAAGCCAACCACACACACAGTAATCCAATGGGGTAAGAACAGATGGCATCGGTGGCCAAGCAATGACTCCATGGCGCCCAATCCAACGCCCAGGATGCGTTGCGTTGAGGTACTGTGTCACTGGCCGTACAGATTGTGCAGGAGCTCCGTCTTACTGAAAGTACATACGAGCTCTTGTATTCTGGTAACAGGTTTTGAAGAAAATAAAGATACCGTACTCTATTAAGACAAATATCTAAAACTACTGGACCGATGAGTTGGTCATCAATAATACCGCACCACACGTTAACTGAGAAACGTCGTTGAAAATTCCTTTCTACAGTAGGGTGTAGATTTTCGTCTGCCAATACGTGAGAGTTGCGTGTGTTGTTGATTTCGTTGTGGGTAAATGATGACTCATCAGTGAACAGAATACATGGAATTAATCGATCATTGGCAATGATTAGGGCCACGATTTTGTCGCGAAAAGATTTTTGCCCTACTTTGTTTCAGTGACTCAGGTGCACATCGGCAGTTCTGTTTCAAGGTTATTGGCAGCGTGTCTTTGTTCAGACACGTTTCTCATTTGACTGCACCAATCAGAATAAGATTATTGTGAGTCTGTACGTCTATAATTTGCCAAGGCAAGCGAGAGTGAAATTATCCAACCACAGACGATGTAGCGGAGCTGCAGGTGTGCACATGACGCATCGAAACCAAATGTTGCAAAAATCTTTTCGCCATAAAATCGTTGCTCTAGCAATGATTCACTGTCAGAATTCTTGTCGGTGGACATCATGTCCTTCATGCAGATGTTGTACACTCTGCTGATTACATGGATACAGACCCTGCTCGTGTACTGTGCATATCACTCTTGTTTGTGGAATATGAAGTTGAGCAGCAATTCGTCTCGAGTTAGTTGTTGGGCTGCGTTCTAGTACCTGAAGAATGTTCCCAACTTCATTAAGAGCTTGTTGTACGGGACGTTCGGATACAATATTTACGCTGGGAAGCGTACCACGGTCACGTAATCCTGCAAACACCCTGCTATCTGGAACTCGGCGATTAGGAAATCGTCGTTCGTACTCACGAACAGCGGCTCTGGAATTCCCATCGGAGAAACCGTAGACAAACATCATGTCAGCATACTCTGCATGTGTGAAGACCTGTGGCATTTTCTACTACACTGAACTGTATTCACTCACTGTACACGTAACAACACTGTAGTTTCCAATACTATGGCAAGCACTGTAGGACTGAGACTGAGGTAAACAACAACACCATGCTTAGAGCGCCACCGTGTGGCAATGTACAAAATTACACACAACGTAAGATAACAGTAGCGTGGTTTACCGTCACCTGCACTTATCCCGTTCCTTGTTGTTTTCATTAGGTTACTCTGAAATGGTTACGAAAAGGACATATGTTTAATAGAAACATTTTGTTTAGAATCACCAGCACTGTCATCCCTCAAAGCATGCACCTTTCCTCCCGACTCAACATGTATAATAGAGGCCATACATATAAATGCCCCGAGGTCAGCGTTGTCTGAAAATATGTTACCCATTTAAGTAAATTTTTCATAGAAGGAATTTATGGGAAAATGCACAAAGATTGGTGGCTTCTTGTATAGGGCGGGGCAACATAACTTCTATTATTAACACGGCAATAAAACTCATTATATGAATCAGAAAGTTTACATTTTATTTGAGTAATGTAGTTATACATCTAAAGTTTCGTTGTACACAGTTTTGAAATTCAAATTAGGTGGGTGACGCTCACCATTGTCCGTACACAGAGTAAGCCGATTTCTGGCGTTTCTAATGACACTTACCAGCTTAGCAGTGGGAATTTGGGCAATTTATGCCCGGATGTTGGTCTTCAGGACGTGTAGGGTCCTTGGACGAATGGCGTAAACGCGGAATTGCAAATAACCCCACAAAAAATCACATGGAGCCAAACCTGAGGAGGAGGCTGACCACTCAAAATCGCCCCTTATTGAGATTAGGAGCTTCGGAGAGTGTTCCCTTGAGTACATGCAAACATTTTATTACTATCGTAATTTTTTTATTTGTGCGAGAAATGGTTTGTTTTGTAGCCGAATATTTTGACTATTTTTCAAAGTAATGAATATTTTTTAGCCTCATAGTTTTTGTATAGTGGTAAGTAAAATCCAAAATGTGCAAAAAATGGTTTTATACAAGAAGTAAAAAACCAATTGAAATACAGAAACTAAATAATTCCCACTGAAGAACAGTGTCGCGGGCTACTACTGGAAATGTTTAAAAACAATGCGTTGCAATTTTTTGTATTAAAAAAAATACACAAATTTGACATTTCATTATTTAAAATTCAGCAAATTTTAATAACACAGGAAATATTCAATGTGTTTTTTATTTATGTCGAGACGTAGCCTGCGATACTGTCCTTCTGTGGAAATTATTTCATTTCTATAAGTCAGTTTCGTTTCCGTATCTTCTATAAAACTCTTGTATGCCAATTTCGGCTTTGACAAGCCATTACACAAAGACTATGAAAGCTAGAAAATTGTCATTGCTAAAAAAAAGTGTCACAACGTATGCCCATAAAATATTTAACGCCTCATACAAATATAAAAATTATTAAATCCCCCATCAAAGCAACCATCGATGCCCTTGAAGTGTGGGTCGTTGCTCCGTCTTCTTGCAATCAAACGTCCACTAAGTCCAATTCATCGAGCCGTCCGAAAAGTTCGCCTCGGCGGCAAACACACGCACCTCACTGTTCCAACGCATGGTGGCGACTTATCGCGGTGGGAAAGCAACTTTACACCCACACCTCTCGAATGAGATAATTCCAGCCCCGCTGTGACACATACTGCCTGAATGGCGCACATTTCAAAAAAGGAAGTTATGTTGCCCCACCCTGTAAAATATGTATTATTATTGAATTCATTACTTTACATTGATGTGATTATTTCTGAGATTGTTTGACAAATACAATACGATGAAACATAACTCATGTAGATAGCTGATGGAACATTGTTAAACTGAGCACTGTACTAAAATTCTTCAGCGTCTAAATAAAATTTATATCCAAGCGTATAAATGCCTTCGAGTCGAAACAAGTGTGATCGATGGTACGAAGTCTTAAACATAAGTTGTGTTAGAGCTGCTGTAAATGTATGAAATAAAAATAAATTATTTACAGTTGAGTTATTAACACTGTCCGATCTTTTCGGTAAGCATGAGTAAACGTACGTCATACAAACTACTATTTTGCCAAATAATACAGAATGTCCATAGCTTACCTTTACAACGTTAGACTTTAATAAATTTAAAACTATACATAATAACAAACTGTTTTTCAACATGCGGCAAGATAACTCATTAACTTTTATTTTTGTGTTCCAGGTGACGCAGCTTTGATCAGAAAATGTGGATGCCACAGGAGAATGCTCAGAGTGTAACCTGGTCTATAAAGACTAAGACCGATACCAAAGTGCAATGAAACTTCAGACCCAGTTTGGAAGGAAACCCCCGCCCCGTCCAACTATTCGGGCTTGGCATGTGTTATTTATGGAAACAGGTAGTGTTCTCCATAAACAGGGGTCGGGTCACCCCTCTGTTTCAGACGCCACCATGGACAAGGTACGACAGCCAGACAATTGGAAATGACACAATCAACAGTGCACAAAGTCTTAATTTACTAGTTATGCCTACAAGGTGTTGCTGCTTCAGGCACTGAAGCCTATGGACAAATCTCAGCGTGAGCAGTTTGCATCGGAAGTGGTTGCCAAAACTGACGCAAATAATGATTTTTTGAGAAAGATCGTTTCTCCGCTGAGTCAACTTTTCGTGTGTCAAGTAAAGAGAATCGTCATAGCGTTTCGTGCCGGACGATGCCGTTTGTCGGCGAGTTTTCTCGGGGATCTCCAGCTTCTCCCGCCCTTTCATTCCGGTACTTCTCCATACCTACCTCATGTCACCCCTCACCAGCGCTAAAGACCTCGATGTTAACCTCAATAGCAACCGACATTGGGCCAATGTTGAAAATTGGTTAGAGCCGTTGGCATTACGTTGTGTTGGAAAACAGTCATAAATCCAACGTTGTGCAATGTAGTATACCAGAAAATATGTTCGAAATTGTATTATTACTGCAATGAATTAGCAATGTTCTGAAAAAAGTTATATTATTGTAGAAAATGTCTGAACAAATTGGAAGACTAATCTATAGTTATTTAAATTTTGTGGGTTGAATGTTGGCAAAATGTTGGTAAACACACTGTTGGGGTTCAGCGTGTATAATTATATTGTGCCAACGTTGAAAAACCAGCATTTTACACAAAGAGTTCAAAATCACGTTTTTAAAAGTACAACATAACCAATCATTCAATTTATAACATAATACGATTACTTAAAGAAAAATACTAGGTAAATTTTGTTCTGTTGGTTATACGTTGGAACAAGGTTGGAAATCCAACTGTTGGATAATAGGTTGTTCCTAGTATGTTGGTCCAACGTTGCATAACCCGCATTATGCCAACGTAAAAAATATTTTTATGTAGGTTGGCTCCGCAATGGTAACAAGTTGGTAATCATACTGTTGATGTTAGATATGTAAGTTTTGATTGAACCAATATTGCTCAAACAGCACATTTTTATAAAAATTACGAAATACATTTATTAAGACACCAATGTCCCTCTTATTTAAGAAAATATGATGTATGTATAAATAAAATTCTGCATTCTATGAAACATATAATGTTGGTTACATGTTGGCTAAATGTTGATTTGTTATTGGCAGTTTTCAGTATGTTAGCCCAACGTTGCATAGTCCACATCAAGCCAACCACAGAACATATTTTGTAGTTAGGTTGGCTGAGCGTTGGTAGCAAGTCGATAAATATGCCGTTGGTATTATGACTATAATTTTACATTGAACCAACGTTGCTCAAACAACACTCATATTTATCAAGAATTCAAAATACTACATCAAAAATAAAAAAAATGCTCCTTGTATTCAAAAATTGATACTGATGGTGCATACACAAATTCTGCATTCTTTGGTTACATGTTAAAAAACTGTGGAAAATAAAACATGTGAAAATTGTTTTCAGTAAATTTGGTCCTACACTATGCCCACAGTATGCCAACCACAGAAAGTCTTTTGTTTGGAAGTTAACTGACGTTGGCAAGAAGTTTGTAAACAGACTCTCCCAGTGACACCAATTGTGTTTCTTTCTAAAAACAACTCGATTAGATAATGCAGGACAATATTAAAGACAGTATTTTTGTAAATTTGAATTTCTTTGCTAATTGTTATGTACCAGTTGGTAAACACACTGTTGGCAATAGGTCTGCACCTTTACGTTGGGTTAACGCTGCTTAACCCACAGAAGGCCAACTAGTGAAAAGATTTAGTGTGTAGGTTTGCTGAACATAGGAGTGTTTGTAAACAAAACATTAGCAAAAGATACATATTTCTTTGTTATTAAGTCCAACTATTAAATACATAAGCATACTTGTCTTTTATGTATCGTTAACCGAAATGTGGCGGTATAGGCCAATTAGGTCCGGCCACATGGCTCAGTGGTTAGCGCTCCTGGCTGCTGAGGCAAGTGTCCCGGGTTCGATTCCCGGCCGGGTAGGTGCCATTTACAACCACTTCCTCGGGTTCAGAACTGGGTGTTTGTGTTCGTCTTGTCTGTCTGCCACACGCCAACGTCCAATTACGTCACTTACATGAAGTTAAATGTCACTGGGGATTATGACATAGACTCACTTGCAGGGGGGGAATGTTTGGTGCAGTGGCGGGGCGATAACCTTGCAATTGTATCAAACATTTTTACAAAAAAAGTAATAATTGGTAAGACAATGGACTACCAGTAACAAGGACTTGAATATAATCCCTGACTCTGGTTCGAGTCTACCTCGATTCTGGTTGAAATATTTTTATTGATTTTAATCATTTGTGTAACCCACAATAATTCTGAAAATAAAATAATTATGCATATTGGGCTTAATTTAAAATTTTGTAGAGTCAAGTTCGTGTGTATTCTTCTAATGAAACACACAATTTCAACAATCCAACGACGTTGTGCCAATGTAGGAAATTAGAAATAATCCAACGAAAAATCAACGTTAGACATTATTTCACATGACATTTCAATGTTGATTCAACGTTGCATGCCTATGTTGGCCCAACGTAGCACGTAAACATTGGGCCAACGTCGGTCCAACCAAAAGTTGCTACTGGGGAAGCGCTGACCAAAATTCTATCACTCACTCGACAGTACATTCGTATCTGTGGATCAGAACCTCCTCACGTTACATGTGAAATGGAAAGAGACTGTCCGAAAATCAATGCGTGATTGCATCATTGGTACTTAAAATTCATCGAGTCTACGGTCACAAGTCGTGGTTACTTGGACATGTTGCAATAGTTTGCTGTGCCACAACTGGTCTGGTTGCAGATAAACACATCAGCGTTAATCATGCAAACAAGATATTTTATGGATTACATAGTCACATTAGGCACTACTTGACAAAATATGGTTTACGACATTGTACACTTACATACTTACTGAAACTATAGGATAGTATTTATACCTTAACTGTATACAATTAATACTACATAATTGGATCCACAAGATCTCTTACACAGTTAATTTGGGAAGTGCACCGTAAATAACGCATGGCCCGACTCGAAGGTGCTTTCGACATTGTAAATCAATTTTCTTTCGTTGCCGATGAAAACCATTACAGTCCACTGATTTACGATGTTTATACAAGCAATTATCAATAACTAGAAGACCATGTAACGTATAAATCTAACAATTTCATCACTTTAGTAAATTGAGTTGTTCGCAATGCTACAATACCATGAACCAAACACTGTTTAGAACAAGTATTGTGGCTAGTGCGTTACCAGCTAGACAGCGAAAATATGTGGAAAATTATTGACGAAGCATGTAGTAAAAAAGTACTATTTCCATTACATAAAACATATATAAGTAAGCAGTACTGCACGTAAGCAGCGATATTTCCAGCAGACGAGTCCGCACAGCTCAAATTGAGACTACTCGTATGTAATATCCGCTGAACGGCGCGCAGAGATTCTGTCGATACAAGATTATTCAAAAAATGTTCAAAGTGCCTAAATGATGCCTGCTTAGAAATAGCATTCAAAGAACCTTATGCATGTGTATACTCATTTCAAGTACTCAATTTATCTCCCAAATTTATTTTTATGCTGCAGAAAACGGAGACATTTTTTGCTGTAATGTTTGGATATGTAAATCTTGGCGTAGAAACTTCTGAAAGGTATCGACAGGGCTGCTTTATGAAGAACCCGGGGCAACATAAATCTGAGGCCTCATATTTTCCTGACATTAGCTGCCTTATCACAGCCCTGGCCTTGGGAATCCTGAATATCAAGGTCGTTGTCATGATGTGCACTATATAATTAAAATAATTATTTCAGAGCTATAAGTGCAGTTTAATGGGAGCTGTAGAAAATCCCATTCATTTCAAATTATAATTTTGTTACACTTTTAATCCAAAAAGTGAGGTCCCCTAGAATAAGGGATGCGGGGAAAATTCCCCTTTTGCTCCCCTCCCCCCGGGCCTTGGGTATAAGCATACGCTATACACCTTAACGTTTAACATTACATAGTATATTTGTAGAGACCGGAAAAATTCTCGGTTTCACTGATCTGTAGGGCTAGCTTCCAAGAATATACTTGTATTCAAGCAGACAACAGCTGAAATGGATCCACATATTATTTCATTGTCATTATTGGCTTATCAACTTCAAGGTGGTATCGAATAAGTCAACAGCCAGTTGTAAATGTAGCTCGAACTTATAGTTGCTGGACTTATAGCTTGTGTCTGATAGAAAACGCGAATTTTTCATATCCCTACATATTTGATAGGGTAACCACAGAATGTCTCATATAGGCGAGAAGACTGCACACCGTGCCAGTGACATTGAGCCTAAAGACTCGGGTGAGGCGTGATGCACTTCCAGGCCTCGAACGCGCAAAATGCCTTCATCCAGACGGCCACCTTAAGAGTGACATGAGCGGCGCCTCCTCGTACAAACGCCGAAGTGATTCCCGGAAACTTATCGTACATTAGAAAACAATAAGATATTTATTATTTTTATTCATTATATTGGAACAATACAGTACGCTATTAATACTAAAAATTATCTTGGTCGAAATATCTCCAAAAATTAGCTTCTGACGACAAAATGCATGCTTCTGTTATAAATCCCAATTACTGTCGTATTTTATGTTTATTTAAATAGTAAAATTCATATTAATTTTTTGATGCTTATGTCGAGGCATTATATGAGACTCAAGTCTCGATAACTGAAATATGCGAAAATGTTACATCGAAAATTGGTGCACACGATTGTAGTTATAAGTTGCAAACCATGTGGCTGGTCAATCATGTAAGAGGACTTGAGCTGTTTCGTAAAGAGAGAATTTATTTATGTAATTGTTGCGACATTTTATTTTTTAATACATTATATATATATTTATTTATATTTATATATTTATTGGAAATATTGCCTTTGATTTGATGGCACACATTTAAGACTGTGACCGGGGGATGTCACTGTACGTGCCAACTGGTTATCGAAAGTTTTCGAGTGTTCCTGAATTCGGCCATTACGCATCATAATCTTATCCTCTTTGTCTAGTTCTTGAACTTGCAAATCTCCACTACTATTAATTTTTAAATTTTAAAGACAGTGTGTTTAAATGTAAATAATGTGTACAGTTATTTAATTAATAATCAATCGGACATAAAAAACGTACCACGCTATCTGCCCAATTCTAATGCATGATTTTAATGCAATATTACATGCACTTAATGCATGTAAATTTGCACTGAGACATGTTTTTCAAAATTAATTTTTATTGTATTTATACTGTGGCAAATCCTGTTATGAAGTTAATATTGACTTGTTTTCTTAATTTGTGCTGTAATACTTTACTAAAATAACCTCAAGCCAGAACATCAATTTAAATAAAACATTAATAAATTTGTGAATACACACACACATATAATTATATATATATATATGTATGTATATGTATATACAGGGCGGAAAGTAAATCGCGGAACAGCTCGCAGGTACAGGTAGCACGACATAAATCAAGAATAAATAATAAGTATGTGAACCACGCATCTATTGTCAGTAGTTAGGGCATAATACCGTCGTGAACGTTGTGTTAATGAACATGTTAAGTTACGATAGTTCAACAACCACTACAAATGGAACGCTAATCTTCCGAATTCGATTCGGATTGATGACGACACGTATGCAGAGAGTAAATTGAGAACACCATCCCATCCCATGCGGTGGAAACATGTGGTTGTCTGTTGTTATGCATGTATTTATGTACATGCACGCCTATAGCAGCCCATCCTAGTGAGTAAAGAACCGAAACAAACCGTTACTGAGATAAAGGCACTTAAAACTCAGAGCATTGTGGTAATGCCGACAGATAGGCAACCCGTGTAGCACGTACATGAAGACGTGCTGCCAAGGCGCTACTGCAGATTTTTTCAATTGATCCCATCTTAAATTCGCACACCGCGTCGATGTGAGCCGTTAGTTTGCATAGACCATCTATCATGTTGTAATAAATATCAGTATAGTCCCGTACAGTTTGTAATTGAAGGGGATCGACTTCACATTCTACAGTACTGTCACTGGATGCTGCCGGCACTTCAACAAAACCCGAACATTGTGGGTTACACCCTGTGGACTGATGAAGCTCATATTACCCAAGAAAGTGTACTTAATTGACACAACAACACCACTGATATCACGGCAATCCTCATGCCATACGTGCCAGGGGTTGTCAGGACCGATTGGACGTAAACATACTGGTGTGATATCCTGAGAAGCCAGTTGTCTTCCCTGACAGACTCACAGGAGGTTGGTAAGCAGTGTTTCTCCGTGGAGTACCTCAGGAGATCTTACGGCGGCTGCCTGGTGAAAGGCGTGTTTGTGTGTGTCAGGCGTATGTATTGTAATATCGCCTCTACAGCCAAAGTCGTAAACGCGCAGTGATCCCGCCGTAACGTTTTCATGTGTTATTTTTAAGCGGTGACCCTATCATTTAACGAACACGTCACTGTAGCAAAGTTAAATGTGCTTGTGGACCTCAATTTCGAAGAAATCCGTTACGCGTATCTTGAGAAACAACCGCGAGTAAAAGACGATTTTAGCCAAGTTTGAGTGCTTTACAATAATGGTTCCAATGTGCGTAATGACTTGAATGTCACATTCACAATTAGTCTGAAGTGTGTTTCCTTTTCGTAGATAAGCATTGTGGACGCACGTTTACTGGTATCTGAGAAAAAACTTAACTCCGAACACGCTGTACGCTGTTCAAGCGCCAGCCTGGCGACCACCTTAAAGGATGTTTCACTTGCTTGCGACGCGTTATGTAGTACCAACATGATTGGACACCGGCGCATTGCAGTGCTGTAACTCATCAGTAGTTATTTCTCATCTGTCCATGGTGGTAGATAGGAAGGGATGGACGTATATCCTGGCCACCAAGGTCACCGGATCTCTGTCCCGTAGACTACTCATTGTGGGGATTCTTTAAGGAACTAGTGCACCATGTAACTATGGAAAGCATTGAGTAATGCATTGCCAGGCTGCAAGTTGTTGTAAACATGTAACCCACGATCACTCGCGTGTGGTGCAGGCCGCGGTTATTCGCCATGTGCGTGTATGTGTTTGAATAGTGGACAATTTAAACACGTGGTACTTAGAAACGTACAGCGTGTAATTAGGACTTCACCGTAAGGTAAATATAAGGATATAATCACTGTCGTGTTATGTGCTGGTACGTACACACTGTAGCTCCTGCGTTTCCAGCAAATTTATACAATAAAATATTATTTTGTTTTGCTGCATTACACGTAGGTACCACTAAAGACGCCCTGCCAGCGCTCCTGCATACCAGTACCTCCCTTCCCTTTTATTTGTTGTCACGTGTGTTGCATACCTTCCAGTAATAAAACTGTATATCGCTAGTGTTCCTCGGAAACATGTAATAATGTATGTGCTACAATGGTTGCCTACCAGTCGGCATTGCCACAGTGCTCTGACTTTCGAGTGCCTGTATCTCAGAAACGATTTGTCTGAGCGTATACGGACAGCTGCAACATTTTTGTTCCTTGTATTACTCCGGTTCTTTATTCACTGGGATAGGCAGCTACTGGCGTGCATGTATGATAATGCATGCATAGTATCAGATGTGACGCCATGTTTCCATCGCATGGGATGGGATGGTGTTCCCAATTTATTCCCTGCATACATGTCGTCACGTATCCGAATTGAATTCGAAAGGTCAGCGTTTAATTTGTGGTGGTTGCTGAACTATTGTCACTTAACATGTTCATGAACACAACTTTCACGATGGTATTACACCCATAGTATTGACAATAGAGGCGATGTTCCTATGCTCACTAATCTTGATTTAGGTCTGGCTACCTGTACCCGCGAGCTTTTCCGCGATTTACTTTCCGCCCTGTATATAAATATATATATATATGTATGTGTATACATACATACATACATATATATATATATATATATATATATATATATATATATATACAGGGTGTCCGCGCTTGACGTTTAAAACTCTCTGTAGTGACGTAGAGGACATTCAGACAAGTATTTTTTGTATAGGACACTTGGGGGTAATCGGACGGGAAATGTCTTAAATTTGGTAACGAAGATTTAATATGATGTCACACCTGCGTCACGTAGTAGTCGTCAGTTAGCAGCTCAAAATATGGCGCAGGTACAATTGCAACGGTTCCCCACATCTTCATGATGTCAGCATGGCTCAGTTCATGTTTTGAAGTCAGCCTTCCGGGTTCGAATCTTGGTCCCAGCCATTGTTCTTATTCCCATTTTGTTCTCGTTCTTTAGAAGACAGTGTGGTAGCCTTGACTCACACGAACAAGGAAAGAGAGGTGGCAGTCGAATGCAGTCCTGTGTGGGCGTGTGTGTATTTGCGTCTTTGTTTGGTGTTGTCAGTAGTGCAATTAGTAGTGCAACTGTGAATCGACTGTACAGCGAAAGCTTTGTTGGTCACAGTGCTACCACAAAAATGAACAGGTTTACTTTCAATGAACAGGGAGATATGCATTTGTGTTTTGGTGCTGCAAATTCAAATGCGCTCGCAGCTCGGCGTCTGTATGCAGAAAGATTCCCGCAGCGTGTTTTACCGAGCCATGTCTATCTTTCGACTGTCGATCGTCGACTACGTGAAACTGGCTTTGTGCAAGTAAGTAAACATGTAACGATGTTTTGTATCCAAACGTGCCGTTATGTCGGACAAAAAACCTAATTTACATAACATTTCCTTTATGCTCATCGAGAACATGGGGCTCGTCAACCTCTTCCCAACGTGGTCCAGGAGGCTGTGTTCCAGAGGATCGATAACGACCCTTGCACCAGCACCCGTCGCATCGCTGGACAATTAGGTATTTCGAAAACGGCTGTCTGGTCGGTATTGAAGGGCAATGGATACAAGGCGTATCACAAAACCACAGTTCAGAAGCTTAACCCAAGGGACAACCCCCTTCGGGTCCACTTCTGCGAGCGATTTCGCGAAGAATATCTTCAAAATCCTGAGTTTCTCTCACTGGTATTGTTTACTGACGAATCCAACTTCAATAAAAATGGGACTTTCAATTCTAAAAATAATATCCATTGGGCTGTGAACAATCCGCATAGTGCGTACGAACGTGGCCAACAAGAAAAGTTTAAAGTTAATGTCTGGGCAGGTATTTTAGGAGATAATTTAATAGGTCCCTACATTTTACCAGAGAGACTAACGGGTCCTAACTACCTCGTGTTATTAAGAGACGTCATACCGAAGCTACTTGAAGATGTTCCTCTCGAGGTGCGAGCAACCATGTGGCTACAACACGACGGGGCGCCGGCACACAGTGCAATACTGGTACGAAACCACCTGAACCTTATGTACCCTGGACGGTGGATCGGGCGTTTCGGTCCAATTCCCTGGCCTGCGAGGTCACCTGATATCAATCCCTTGGATTTTTTCTTCTGGGACGCTATGAAGGAATTAGTGTACAAAACCCCTGTAGAAGACGAAGAAGATCTTGTTGCCCGCATTGTCGCCGCAGCATTGGAAATCCAACAACAGCAAGGCATTTTTGCCCACGTACGTCAATCAATGGTTCAGCGTTGCAACGCCTGCATTGCTGCTAACGTTGCTACCTTTGAGCAATTGTAAATAATCGCGAGACAGACATTTACTTTTCAGTTTGGGAACATTTTTATTTATGTTATGGTAGTTGAAACTGAGTTGTTCAGACGCGGCCTAATGTTGGCTGTGGAAGTGTTATTGTTTAATAATTGATATAAAAACGTTACCGATGTTTACACTTCATCTTCTACTTTTTTACACCAGCCTTTAACGTTTCTGTACAATTCATGAAAGAAGTAAACAAACGTTACACGAACCAAAACCTTATTTTGATATGAAACGCAAAAGCGTCGTTTCTTTGCACAACTAAAACAATGAGACCACGATGCAGGGCTTTGCAAACATACCATATATAAAATCACATTCCATCACAATAAGACATGACATTTTGAAGGGACCAAGATTCAAACCCGGAAGGCTGACTTCAAAACATGCATATTAAATCTTCGCCGCCAAATTTATGGCATTTCCCGTCCGATTACCCCCAAGTGTCCTATACAAAAATACTTGTCTGATTGTCCTCTACGTCACTACAGAGAGTTTTAAACGTTATGCGCGGACACCCTACATATATATATATATATATATATATATATATATATATATATATATATATATATATATATATATATATATTTATATATATATATGCAGGATGAATCTTCATTAAACATACACCTTTTGGGAGGTGATTCCTGACGAAAAAATATGCCGGAAACATACATACGACTTATAGTCTAAAGTGGATACTAAGGGTGCTATGTACGCTAAAAGTATGAAGTTTGAAAATGTGAAATAAAAATCAATGCAACATTAACGAGCAATTATTTCGTATAAAGTTTACATGAACGATGTTGTAAAAAGTGCCCGTGCACATTTTGTAAAACCATGCCGTTAACAGTATTAAATCACTAGCGGAATCAAATAACAATCCATTTATTAGGGCATAAAGTGGTAGCAATGCATTTAAATTAAATTATTTTGAGCGATTTATAAAGGAAAACGCCCTTGGAACAAAAAATTTTAACTTGGTGTGATACTCTCAGGGCTCTCGTTCTCGGTCAAATTCGTTGTGAAGTTTCTTTCGTAAATTACATTTTAACACCTGGTGCTATGCAACCTGTGTAACGTAAGCAATGCGGGTTGTCTACCACAAAGGTGCAGTGTTTTACAACTGTGTTTTACGGGCATTTAGGCCATGTATATCATGTAAATTGTCACAGATTCACCTATTAACAACTGAATAATAATACAAATTGAAATGGCGAGACGTAGTTAATAATGATAACCGGTGCATGAATTATACGTATAAATTACAGATATCTGTTGCCTCTAATGCTCATTAACCCGCTGTTTGAGGGGTGTTTATGTTCACAGAATAAGATAAAGAGATGTTCTCGAGTTTGGGTACACCACTGGCAATGCTGTTGAAAGGACTGTTATGTCCTAACGAACTAGTCTGCTTTTCTCGAGTGGTGTTTATTTATTCAATTAATTATTGTTCTGTGTAGCACAACTGTGCACATTAAGCAACCAGGTAACAGCATTTACTGACCTAAACGGAAACTCAAAAACCTTTCGTTTACTCGATTCGATGCTTTTTAGTGTCATACTACGTTGTGAGCAAACCACTGAATCTCGTTTCGCCACATGGGTGCTAGGGCAGTTGCCCGCGATGGACGCTTTCCCGCGATGAAAAAAATCGTCTTCTCCTCCAGCGGTTTCATCCCTCCCTATATCGATAAGCTGCCAATGGGAACAAAGGAACGGCCCACTGAGAGACACTTGGAGACGCGCGTATCTCTAAGTTGATAACTACCAATGAGGAGGCTCCGTTTAGCCACGCCTGCAAGGATAGGTACACGGTGCTCACGATATTTCGTAACTTTATAAACCCGGCAGAAATGTACTACCAGTTCAATAAGTATTATATCACGAATGTCAGTGCAAACGAAGGCTAACGACTTGTTTACACAATGACCGACCACTGTAGCACAGTTTGTTGCGCGCCAATTGACAATCTGAAAGACTGTTGTCTTGATTTATTACTATTCGTAGTAAGTTTTGTAAGCCAATGTACGAACACCTTTACTTTACATCCCGGTATAGGTACAGAACTTTTATGGCCATCCTCATTACTTTGAATACAGTAACTTTTCAGAAATTTGCAACTCTTATCAGAAATTCGAAACAAAAAAGAAAAATAGTAAATTCATTACCGCACTGAAATCGTCAAATTTTTCCTTTTCAATGCGGTGATTTTAATTAAGAGTATTTACTGAATAATATTTCTCTTATGGTATGTATTTTGGATTCTGTACATCTTGATTACATTTGACACTAAACTGTCCACTTAGGAGTGTATTCATAGCAAAATTGCATAAAAAACAAAGGAAAATCAATGAAAATAAATAAATTAATAAATTAAGTTATAGCTTCCGTGCGTTCGCGTTACAGAGTGTAACATTACAAAATCCTTTTTATGCCTTAACAACCATCAAAAATGTTTTTTTTATTGCCAAAATGTCTTGTGAATTAAGCACGGAATGGAAATTCTTAGTAGACTTATGCAACATCGGTACAATGAGATACTTAAATACGTACAATGAAACTTCAAACAGATGTAAATCGACGAGATATTTGTAGATTAATTCATCGGCGACAGTTTTGTGAAAACTAAACCGAATGCAATTTTGCATCATTTTAAATCACTAAAGCTTTAAGTCCAACACATTAAGAAAGAATAAATTTATAAAATTTCAGGGTTTCATTTGGTAAACGTAATTTTAAAATGTGTAAGCACGTGGTAAATAATTTCGCAACTGTACATTTGTACAATGGAATTGTTTCATTTCGACATTAGTAGCTAAGAATAGTCGGTGTTTAGGACAATCTTCTTCGATTAAATAGGTTGAACTGGACGTCATGGGATAGTCTAAATATTTTTGGAACCCTTAGAAAGTTATAGGCCTATGTGTAATGATTTATGACGTAACTATTTAAAGGAGTTATTTCATGAAAACCAATTTGATATTGTAGTAGAAACACTTGCATATTTTAAAATAACCATTTCAATGTTAAGAAACACACCAAAACTTTATAAAAAAATAATTTAATATATCCAATATAAAAATAAAATTTAAAAAATGACAGTTAAATGTGTTATTGATCGTTGCTATATAAAGCAAGTTATTGCTTCCGGATCCTTGATCTGTGTCGGCATAACTTTTTACCTATGAAAGATATTGATAGATAAGTCGGTTAATTGATGTGAAATTGTTTACAGCTAGGAGTGTGCTACTAATGCTCCAAATTTTATTACGTACACTTTATAAAAAATTACTTAATCATATATTAATAATTTTTATAAGTATCCAAAGACGTCGTTATTTAAGTATATTATCAGCGTTAGACCTATTACTACACATATTTTGAGTGCCATTGTTACACATATTATCAGTACAATTACTTCCGACATTTGATATTTCTTCACATATTTTGTCTGCACATATAACTAACTAGCTGACAGAACAAATTCAGTAACACTGTCGTAAAAAAAATGTTCCACAGACTGTTTATGTTCCTGAATACGGAAACACATCTCAGTTTTCGAAATGTAGCATCTGTTGTACACAAAAGCTAGCTGTGTTCATCTGTGTTGTCAATAACGTGGTGATTGTGCTCATCCGGTTTCTATCACTTTGAGATCGTCTGTGTAGTCATTTTACCGTCCAATTCGCTTTAGTAATGTTCTGTTTCCAACATCTTTATTGTTTGTATTTTGTTTCTTTAATTTATTGTAAAGTTTGTAGCTTTTCCATGTGATTTACTATCTCATTTTCTTATTATTTAATTTAAGTAGCTGATGAGTACAGCTTCACTGATAACGTCTACAGGTTACTGATAGTAAGAAAATAAATTTTGTAAAGGCATTAGTACAAAATAAGTGTATTTTAGCATGAACAAACTACAGGCCTATAGGCTACTAAAATGACGAAGTTGGTTCTTGAGCAGCATAGTCCTACGCCTAGTTTTAGTTGTGCAGCTATAGAGCGTCCCAGCCTTAGATTGCAATACAGGTCTTATGGCGCGCACTGTTGCCAGATCGCAGCAACTTAACAAAGTTCGGGAGA